>APFE031280291.1:0-14460 GCA_000404065.3 Pinus taeda | reverse complement strand
ACCTTCTAGACAACTCCAAAACATAAGAATATTCCCTAAACCCTATGTGAATTTCGCTCAAACTCGCCCAACACAGGTGAAAGGAAGCCTAAGTGCTCTGCAGAGCACCTTGGCATGGACTCAACTACTCTGCAGTGCACCCTTACATGGGCCTACCTGTGCTGATCCCTCTAGAGACCTTTTCTGGATGTCTTCAAGCCATGAAACTGTCTAGGAAGGAGGCATTCAAAGTGGTGACTTGTTTAGGGCATGCATCAACTAGAATTAGGGTTTGATGGGCCCTAAAACACTAATCTAGATGATGGGATTGATGTGCCCAAATGGATATGTAACAGCCACCCCCTAAAGCATGAAGTCGGAAAAATGCAAATGTCGAATGAAATGCTTTCTGATGTGATAAGGAGGTATCAAAGTGGAAGGTGACCTACATCAATTACAATACATATATCATCATATTTTGATTTTTACATGAAATGTTGAGGGAAGGCATACTCATGCTCAGCTTATAAACTTTCATTACATGTACATAAATAGTCGTCTACAAATATAGACCCATGATCGGAATGACCATCAATGTAAAGCCATTGTACATATGATTTAGTACTCCTAAAATCATAGCCTGGATGGATGAAACTAAACCTGGGGTATTCTATCTCATTCAATCGTTCACTCAAGTACGAGTCTAACTATGTGAATATGTGATCTGATGTCAAATGGGAAGACACCATCTGATTACCAGCCAATGATGTAATTTGTTAACAGACATGAGAGAAATCATCGATAATGATAATTATGCTCAAGGTACTGCAGTACATTCTGCATGTTGTGAATGTATTATTTGATGTCGAACACCATACAAAGTCTTTCGGTCAAAGGCCATTCATGCCAACCTATTGCTGGTAGCAAGAAACCTATCATTGATGCATGCAAGCCTCAAGGTACTGAAAGGGTGTTTTTAAGTCAACTTCTTGGATAATCCACTGATGTCAACAAGATGCGACTCGTCACAGGATGGTCTTGATGTATCCCACATCAATGACACAAAATGAGTGTAATGATTTTAGAAATGGAATTTGACTGATGATGCAAGGTTGAGGAATGGTGGTCGTGAAATTAAAGGTCTATGGTATTGCAAAGGATGAATTTTGAATTAATGATTTCTCTTAAACATGCCAGCAACACTAAAATGAATTGGGAGCATCGACCTGAAACAAAGTCATGGATGGTATGATAGACCAACGATATGATAACCATTAAGCTGATAATCCAACCCAAATAGTCACAGTGATGGAGTGAAAGTGTCATGTCAAAGAGCGACCTACTACCATAAAGCTTTTTCCCCTTTTTTCCCGTTTTCCCTAGTCATTGCTGACCAATACCTCTTTATTTTTATCAAGCTTGAGGAGGATAACATATGCTTGTTGTCTAATTCCACCCTTCGGTTGAATCCATCATTATTTGATGTTTTAACGAGTCTAGCAAAGGTGAAACTCGATCTTGTCTAGATGGACAAGTTTGTTGCTATTTTATGTTTTAATGAGTTTAAAGACAAAGATAACTCAGTCCTTCTAAAAGAAAACTTCACAAGTTCTTTTTTGTAGATTAATCTCTCAAGCTTGAGAAAACATAAAACAATATGAGAGAGATGTTGTTTCCAATCCATTAACGAGTTGAAAAGGACAATCGCTTGGCAATATTTTCATGTTTAGAAAGTTTGAAAAGAGCTTAAAGAGGACTCCAAGGGGGTTCCTTTTTCATTTTTAACAGAGCTCGTAAAAGAGATAAAAGTGTGCTCTATGGTAAAAGGTACAATTTACAATCGAGCATGTGAGATGATGTAAGTCAGTGGTAAAACCTACTCAAAACAACACCAAATGGATTAAAAATACTTGTTTCATAGGTAAAAATAGGAAAATACTAATGTTTACTTGATTAATGAACATGAAATAAACGTAAAACAAGTTTTTACCATGACATTTTTCCATTTGAATCTCACAATGCAGTTTTTTGCTCTAGGCTAGTTTTTTACCTCGAACTTCATTAGTAGATTGTGAGAGATTATGCAGACCATTTCTCATGGCATCCAGACTAGGTAGGAGCTTTACCTCTCCTCTTTCTTTTCAGGTCATTCTTTTGTCATTTCACACAAATTTTAGGTTTTTTTGGGGCCCCTGGGGTTTCATTTTCTCACCTTGGGATCAACACAAGATTTCACATTAAAAATTGCACTGAAGAACACCTAGATATAAGGTTGCATGCTCTGCAGCACACTGTCTTTTAGCCTAGGTTGTGCTGGGCGAGTTTCCCAAGTTTAATTTAGTTGTTGGGTCCAAAATTTGTCCTATTTTTTGCATGGAAAAGATCCTAACTAAACTTATGATTGTGTTTTAGCCTTTCATTGAATTAGAATGTTGATTACGTGGAAAAAAAGAGAGCTTGGAGAACAATATATCCAGGTACCTACCCTCAAGAACTGTGGGTTACTCAAATACTTCAAGTTGTCCAGAATGAAGCAAAAAATAGAACTATTGCAGTTCCTTGTTCACGCATGGGACCTGACTGATCAAAATTTTCACATTAGGGACAAGATGGTCCCTATTACCATTGATGATTTTTACTTTCTTACTGGACTGTTGAGGTGAGGTGCTCCCATCTCACTTTCTGGACTTGCCCATGGAGGTGAATAGGTGAGAGATTATATTAGACAATTTTGTTGGCTAAGTACACAACCTGGAAAGGATGGGAAAATAAACATCAGGGATGTAGGTGATTTTCCTTTGAGAAGGATCCTCTTCACAATGGAAAAATTAGCTGGCAGTGTGACACTACATCTAGCAAACAAATCATATATGCAATATGCACTAGAGTGTCTAGAGCTAAAAGTTTTCAACTGGTGTGAGGTCGTGCTTTCTTCACTAAAAGAACAACTGACCAAGGTAACAATGTGGTAAGACAAAGAATTTCTTCTATGGTTCGATATTAATCGCTTTTACCTTAGAGAGAATCCCATTAATGCAACCACAACATGTATCACTGGGTGTAGTTGGTCCTAGAGATCCACGTATGTAGAGGTGGGTCAAATTGATGACTCATTATGCGGGTCAGTCAACAATCATTTTTTCCACTTCATTTTTCAATTGGCTCAAGTGACAACACCTTGTCATCAAGGAGCATCCATACTCAAGGATGGATTTCCATGGAGATCCAAATTTGATTCTACCAGTGGGAGCATAATGGGGTGCTACGGGTAAATTGTTTGACCAAAGTGTTTTATGATTTTTCAATTTTTGGCGTGGTTTTTGTGCTTTTAATGTCTCCAAGACTAAAACTAAAATCGTTCTCATGCATGCAGATGCGGGTACTATTCGACTTGTGGGGCACCAATAGAGTACAAGTGGGCCTATGCAAAGAAACATTAGGAGAGTAGTTCTCTAGGACTTAGATTTGGTCGAGACCTTGGCAGAGTTGCAAGATCACATAGAGGGATTAACCCTTGGTATTCCGGATGTACAAATTGAGGAGTTACATATGAGGCTGTAGTGCCACACTATTGGTGTTCCTAACTGTTAGGTGAGGCTTTTGCGCATGATAGCACAGGTTGTGACCTATTATCAGGAGCACCACTAAATCTACTTAGGATGTTTTTCATGCATTTTGAGCTTTTTAGGTTAGATGACCAAATGTGTCTTGGACACAAATTTTTTAAAAACTTTTAAAACACTTATCTATTTTACTTCCAGAGATTTCTATGATTATGTGCAATCCTATTCAACTGATGATGTATTACTTTTACATGTGTCACAAATGTCTATTTATCACATAATTCACTAGAGAATCAGTTAATGTGTTAAAGTTTCTGGAAATATGTTGATATGGAATGTGTTCAAAATACCTTTCGAAAATACGAACTCTAAGGAATAGTATAAATGTTTGTTAGTTTTAGTACAAGTTCTAAGTTTAGCTTAACATTGATTCGGCAAATGCTAAGTGAAATAGCATCAGAGAGAAGTTCAATCAATGTGCTATACTTAGTGATGTTGCTCGTCGATCAACCGATACAAGTCCCTTGAAAACTCACTAACTCTCCACTTGGAGCGAAAATAGCCCATGATGAAGAAGATAGGCTCTGCATACTACAACTAGCACCATTGGCATAACTAACAAATGGTTCCGAAGACTCCTACATCTGCAACAAATGCAAAGCAGATTACTAACCAGATCAAAAACTCTAAAAGACACACACACGTATGCAATGAAAGAATATATGCAGTGAGTTTTACTACACTCAATTAAGCATAGTAACATTTGAGATACAACCCGTTTCGGGGTTGCAATAATGGAATCCCATCATAATCTACTAACTCGTAGGCACCTTTTGCCAGAACACACTTGACAATATAAGGGCCCATATACATTGGTTCAAATTTCCTGCTCTAAGTTTATTAACTTCTCGATCATAATGCAAGACCAAGTCTCCTTCTAAGAAGATATGAGGCTTGACATTTCTATCATATTGCACCTTGATCATTTCTTATGTGCTCCATTAGTTAATTCGGTATCACGACAGGTTTTATATAGATGGATTAGTTCCAAGAAACATGCTTCCTCATCAGAAGTGTTCAATAATAGGTCAATCGCGAGTTTGAGAGATGAAATTTCACATTGTATCAGTAGGACTTCTTCCAAACCATACACCAACTGAAAGGGTGTGAATCTAGTTGCATTTCTCACTGAGGTTTGATATGCCCACAAAGCAGAGTACAAGATTAAATGCCAGTTTCATTTATGAACCACTATCATTCTTTGCAACATCTTCTTCGGGACTTTTTTGATAACCTCAACTTGTCCATTCTCTTGCGGGTAATAAGGGGTAGAACTATCATGTGATAATCCTAACTTAGCAGTCAACTTAGCCATTATGTGATTGCAAAAATGAGACCCAGGATTTGTAACTATGGCTTATGGTACACCAAACCGGGCAACCACATGGTTAGAAAAGAAATGAGTAGCGACTATTGTTTAATGTTGGCATCATCTCGACCCATTTGGTAAAATAGTCAACGACGACTATAACATACCCATGCCCCCTGGCCAAGGTGGGGTTACATGTCATGAAGTAAATCCCCCATTTGGCGAATGGTCCAACAACAATGATTAGATGCAATGGTGTAGGTGGTAATCTAGTTTCTCAGTCATATATCTGGCATTCATGACAACTTCTAACAACAATAAAATCTTTGAATATAGTTGGCCAGAAGTAACTGGCATAGAGAATTCTCTATGTATTAGCATATCTAGACAAGTGTTCACCACAAGCACCTGAATGGCAATCATTCAATGCTTTCGTGACTTCCTCATGTGTGAGGCACCTTCGTAAAATTGTATCGACACCATGACAGTAAAGAGTGTCACCAATGATCAAATAATCTTTGGCTTGGTATCAAATGCGTCATTGTTGTGATCGAGAGGTATCAGGCCATAATGTTTGGATCTGGAGATAGATCAGTATATCTCCATACCATGGGTCAGATGACGATATTAGAAACAGAGACTCATCCAAGATCAATGGTTTAGATGTTGAATCAATGGAGGTCGATGGAAGGTTGCAAAGTAACTTAGCGAGAACTAGAGATATCTTTGATTTGGACATGATGAATTCCAGATCAAACTCCTGCAAAATGAATATCCATTTTGAGTATTTTCCCCCTAGAAATTGACATGACAAAATGTATGTCATAGGGTTGCAATCCGAAATGAGAATGGTCTTTCTAAGTGAGATGTAATGGTGAAATCTCTTAATAGCTTGCACAACTGCCAAAGCTAGTTTCTCGACGTAAGAGTACTTACTTTTTGTATCATTGAGATTGCGACTCAAATAATAAATTTGATTTTCAATCCCATTTTCCTCTAGACTAAAACCATGCTAATGGTTGTATCTGCAGTGACAAGATACATGTAATAGTCATTTTGATCATTTGGAGAATACAATAATGATGCTCTAATAAAGGTATCTTTAAGAGCATCAAATGAAGCTTGTGCAACCTGATCCTAATGGAAGGGTATCCCCTTTTTCAAAAGATGTGTAAAACCTTTAGCCATATGAGTGTAATTAGGAACCTCCTCAGAAATTTAGCCTTCCCTTGGAGTCTTTGTAACTGTAAAAGATTTAAAGGTGGAGGCAAGTCAAGGACTACCTGAAGCTTTAATGGATCGAGTCGAATTCCATCTTTAGACACTACAAATCCAAGCAATTGGCTAGAACCAACATAAAACACACATTTGTGTGGATTGAGTCGTATCTTGTAGTGTCGGAACCGTAAAAATATTGCTCTCAAATGTTGCGGGTGATGAGTCTGCTTTCATGAATGAGTAGGTAAATCATCAAGGTAAGGTTGAGAAATGTGCTTTATGTCATGGAAGGAATATTTCATTTCCCTATGAAATGTATACCCTACATTTTTCAAACCGAATGGGAGTTTCCTATACACGAATGTGCCCCATGGACAAATAAAAGTGGTTTTTGATTGGTCCTATGGGCAGATATTGATTTGATTGTAGCCGGAAAAACCATCCATAAATGAGAATATTTCACATCTGGCACACTCATCAATAATCTGGTCGATAAAAGAAGTAGGATAATTTTCCTTTGAACATACCTGATTTACATCGCTATAATTGATGCACATTGGAATTGTCCCTTGTTTCTTCATGACAAGAACAATGTTGAAAACCCAGTCACTAAGAGGTATGCGGTAAATGAAACCAGCATGAAAAAGCTTTTCAAATTCTTCTTTGATGGAAGTAGCTTTCTTTGGATGAACAGGTCGAAGCTGCTATCGTACTGGTTTCACATCAACGTACATTTTGATTTCGTGTTCAACAATACTAGAGTGAATGCCTGACGTCTCCTCATATCACCATTCAAATATATCTCTAAATTCATGAAAGAGAGTATGGTAACTATCAAGATCCCATGAAGAACAAGATTTTCCAACATGAATGTTTTCTACATAATTAGGCTTGGTCGAAATATTAATAGAAATCGTTTCTTCAATATTTGACAGGTTTCACTTGGAATCTATTATGTCTACGAAAATTGAATTTGATAGGAAATCAACAACTAAAGGGTGGTTTAGTTCATTTGAATAATCTTTGATGTCATTTGGAAGATGGGAAAGATGATGATAATCCTCGCAAGGTTCTTCTCCTATCATCATTGATTGGACGATTCCTTCATCCGTAGAATGTCTACATGAAAAGGGTCCGAAGAAGTACCATATTCTAACAAACAGTCTACCCATACAATTGGTGAAAGTGGATTTGGGTTTGCCACACAAGACAAAAAAAATTATTTCTATGCTAGCTTAATGGGGCTTAGCAACATAACCTCAGTATTACTATGAACTTCAGAATCATTGGTAATCCTCCTTAAATTAGATGAGGTGGAGGAAATCATGTTGCAAGTCTCCATTGTTGCCACTTCTGCCAAATCAGATGGTGAAGGTAGCATAAAAATACCCATTAGGGAAGGATCTTTAAAGATACCTACACCAACACTTTGAAGTGACAACAAGGGTCTGTGTACCAACGAAATGCTTCCTGTAGCCTCTGCACTAGAAGCAAAGTAGGCAAGTTGATCGATAATTGTGATTCCACCCTTATGAGGGAATGCAATAGTATGAAAGTACATGGAAACCATAGCAGCCATAGCATATACCCATGGCCTTCCCAGTAAAATGTTGTAGTTGAGGGGTCCATCAACTACCTAAACTTCAACAGTAACTGTTTTGCCCCCTAGTTTTATTTGTAGGTTACTAAAAATCCCACAAGAGGTATATGTTTGTCCATCAAACTATTTTAACATGGTTGGTGATCGTGACAACGATGGTGAACCAAATGTTTTCCAGCAGCTCATTGACATAATGCAAGTAGATGCCCCCTCGTCAATAATAGTCCGGTGAACATTCTTATTGAGAGCTTTTACATGAATTAGGAAAGCTAACTGCGCTAGTAACTATGGTTTATATCCCTCATGGCTAAAAACCACAAGATTGGAATCCGTAGGGTCTATTCCACCAATTGCTGATAGTAAAGCCTGCTTATAGGAGGGAGGGTTTTGTAACACCTCGAGTGTCGACATAGCAGAAGGTGATTGAGCAAGATCATCCACTATGTTATAGTTTTGAGATGCTCGAGCCCGAGGGTTAAATGTTAATTTATGCACAACTTGCTTTGGCGGTTTTATTGTCAATTATGGTGAAATAGGTGGTGGAATATTTTCAGATGCAGTTGAAGTCGAAGGATTACATTAATCAGTGGCCTGATTATTCAACGATGACGGTGGATTTCCATAGTATTTATTTCTTGTTTACACCAAAACTTTGTTTTATGGCTTTTTCACGGATAACATAAGTACTTGGGATGTGGTAGCATAGTCTCTCACAACCAAATGTGTCTCCAAGTTTGGGAACAGATCGGTCAATAGTGCAGATGTGTTAGAAGTCTTTAAAAGCTTAAAGTCTTCTGAGCGGTGTGCGCAATCTCTTGTAAAATGCTTGTCATTACAAATAAGACATGCATAACAAGGTTTCCTTGCCGAAGTAGAGGAATTAGATGATTTCTCTTGAGGGGAATTATCTTGTTTCTTCTTGTTCTTCCCCTTCTTCTTGCCTCCTGGTTTCTTTTGATTTTTTCCTTTGTCAGATGACATGACATCAACCAAGTGCAAGGTGATGGATGAAGAAACTAGAAAAGTCATGGAAAGAGGATATAGAAACCCAGAAAATATTTATGTGCTTAAAGAACGAAATTCTTGTAGATATGAGGAGGATTTAGAATCAGAGTAAAATAATATGGTGCCCATTGTAGTCCATTATTCTTGAAATAATACTTCTAACAATGAATACAGAAGTGATGTGAGGTACATGACCTCATGAGAACATAAGATAATTATCAGGTCCTTAGGATCAGTGATGTATAATCCTAGGGGGAGTAATACATGTTTTGTATTGATGTTGATCATTGTGATGCTTATATTACTAAGAATACATCTGGTGTAGTAACAACGAACATGTACATATAATACAGGCTCATGGGGAGCTAAAGTTGTGAAGTTTCAATATTTCACCTTTTGTACGTAGATCTTATGAAGAAAAGGCATGTGCAATTTCTTATCTGAACAATCACATATTTTCTTTATGATAAAGAAACAAGCTCCAAATTTGTTTGTTGGTTCTGGAATTGGTTGAGTACAGCCTGCAGATATGAAGCAGGTTTAGGGGGAGCATTTTCTATTCTTCTAATAATGCATTGTTGGCATTAAGTTTGCTTTAGAATTCCTGGTACATAACAATTCTTATCAATGGTGATAATGCTTATGTTGCTAAAGTTTTTGATTAATGATGCAAAAGTGCAAATGGTGAAGATCCTATATGGTATATGATAGTTGTTGATAACTATCATGGACTTTTTGAGGTCTTTCTTCTTGGTTATAAATGTCATATCTATCATTTGATGCGAAGGTCATCTAAATACATATGATGTAATAATTGTAAAAATCAGTCATATATGGACTATTGTGGTCAAGTCATCCCATCTTTTTGGGCATGTGATGTAATTTTGAGTCAAATATGCAACTCGACTATGATTGGGTGTTTGATGTAATAATGAAGTCAAATATATAACCCCAATGTGATTGGGTGATTGATCTAAGTTTGAGTCCTTGGTGATAGGAAAAGTCATATGCACTTTTGTATATCTTCAGCAAATTCAACATATGCTAAAGGGGAGCATTGCTAGTATATAGTGCAAATCCATTGTGCTCATGTCTCTACAAGGTAGAGAACCTTTCCTTTAACATTGGTCATGTCTTTACCCTTGATATCAAAGGGGGAGAGTAACTTGGTTTTTGCAAATCTTGGTGTATCTACATATGTGTTTTTAGGTACAAATGTGTTTACAGGTATCTACAGGTGGTGGTGAACAAACACCAAAATGGTTTCCATCAAGTCCAAAGGGGGAGATTGTTGGAATTATGACTAATGTGTTGTCCTTGATGGAAACCTACTTGATGAAGATTTCAATAGGATGTGTATACATGTGATAGATATTTTGGTCAAAGGAATAGTAGTTCAGAGACAAGGGATTGATAAAGATGAAATTTCAAGAAGTATACACACGTTCTGTGAGACAAAGCCACATACATATGCGAGCATAGAGAAGAAAATGTGTGTATAGTTTCTACACCATGGTACTCTAAATACCATGGGTCTTTACCATAGAATTGACCCATGGCATTGAGCCCAATAATGGATGTTGATCCCATCAAGGAATACTATCAAAGTTAGTGTGATTCTGACCTCTGGTATTGGATAAGGGATAAGCTATATAAGGAGATGAAGATCAAAGTACTTAGGGTGTGCAAGTGATGAATATTTGATGAATAATTAGATCTAAAGAAAGCATGCATGAATGGGATATTAATGAATAGCTTGATCTAAAACTAAGTATGAATCCGAGAATTTGATGATGGATAAAATCCAATAATCTTAAATGACTATATTGATAGTGGATTAGTTTGATCTGTGATACTTATGTCTAGCACATTTTTATTATGTATGCCAATAAATGTATTTGCTCTGAAGATCTCATGTGCAGCAAAGTTTTAAGGCGGTATTTACAGATTTATACGTGGGTTTTATAATATGAAAGGCGCGTACATATGTTGGTTTGATGTTGGTAAGTTGCATATATGTGGGTTTCATTCTTGAAAAGCACGTATACATGCAGAAACTCTTTATGGAAAGCACGTATATAAGTTAGGGTTTTGTTGCAAGGAATGCATGACCAGTCTAATTGATCTTCTTGTGTTTGTGGTGTCTATCAATGAAGTCTTACTTCATGATCTGGGTTTAACAGTGATGCTTGAAGTCAATTTGATTGATTGAAAAGTGACGATGTTGCTAGTTATATGTGATTGAATATATGTGATGGTTATGTGATTATTTAAAAATAATTCGGTGCTTTAGGGTGTGACTCAATGTCTATTTCAGAATGACAATGATTTAGTTTCAGGGTTTAATGTTTTGATATCTATACGTGGGTATGCTTCAAGGAATTCGTGTATACACGTAGATTTTCTAAAGTAAAGTAGTGTATATAGTCTAATATTTTATTGGTCATGGTCTTCAATTGATTCAATATGTTGATGTAGTGTGTGAGTTTAGTATTAGTATTCTAGTTACAGTGATATAACTGCTTTGGTTGTCTAAGAATAAGTTGGTTTATTTGGGCCTCAGTAAGTTCAAGGATTTGTTGATCCAGTTGGTTCAATGAATGAGTGATTTGTTGCAGTAATAAATTTTATTTATGATATTTGGTATTGGGCTTAAATGATGGTAGTGGGTCTAATCTGAAAATTTTATTAAAGGTGGCCTACAAGTTGAGATGTTTTGTATCAGGTGGATCAAGTGTGAAAAATTATGAAACGTTCAGGGGTTGGAGCTCCCTTCCGATGGGTGGTGGTAAATGAGATTAGGGGGTTGGAGCTCCCTTCTAGTGGGTGCTAGAGAATGAGAGAAGGTTGTAGCCTTCTGCAGGTGGGTTCCTATGTGCAGGTATGAGTCTTCTCTAGTATGATAATGTAAGAAGATGTATTTATATAAAAACAAAACAAAGATGATGACATTGATGGCTTTTTCCACATTGAGTTTCCACCTAAAAATCCCGGTGTTCATGTGATTTGATGTGTTGCTTAGTCTTCGTGGAATTTTCAACAAGAACCGAGAAATGAGAGAAATTATGTCTAATGTCTGTAAAGTGGTTAAGAATTTGAAGCATAATAGGATGACCCATTTCTTCTATATAGGAATTCTTCTATATAGGGATTCCCACAAGAACAAGGGATCAAGTAAACCCCTTTATTGTTTGAGGGATCAACCTGGTCTTTGACAGATCCAAGGAAAGAACGAATAGTTCTAAGAGGTGTGATGGTCATAGAGATCCTGAAGATGAACCACACTCACTGGTACAAAATGGGTCGACCAAAATCTTCAATGTGATTTCTTCCGAAAAATTCTCTATACAAAAGGTCATAGGGATGTTATTTTTCCTGAGAATACATCCTGCATGTCTATGGTTCCTTGAATAAAAGAAAGTTGCATTGTGGAAACAAGATTATTGGGATTAATCTTGGCTTTGGACCCCTTTTCCACTTTATGGAATGTTTTAATGCCTTATGTTTTCCATAATCATTATTCATGAAAATACCTAATATATGAGATTTATCTTCATCAAAATGTTGACCATCGAAAATCCTTGTGGCTATGGTAGCAAGGACATTTAAAAAACAAGATTTCTAAGTAAGATGATGATGAGATTTGGCATGGAAATACTACTCCCAATTTAGTTTTTTATTAACAATATTATTATTAACATTGTCAACCATAAATGTTATTATTAATCTTATTAGAATAATTTATATTAATATTTTAGACTTTTATATTATTATTATTAGTATTATACAAAAATACCCTATTATTTATTTAATTAGATTTAATTAATTGTTTTTACATTTTTATTTATTTCATTTTTTTTTAACTTTGACTTACTATAAATTTATTATTTATTCACACCTTATCTTTATAGAGTATTCTCTGTGTGGGACTTTCTGAAAAGTTTTCTGATTTATTTTGTGATCTAATTTGTCTAGGATATGACAGGATTCATTGAAATCACAAGTTTGATGGGTGAACTCTTCACAATAGAAGTGCCCCAACAGTTTTTGAGGGTGCCGGTGCTAAATCTATATATGCACAAAAGAAAACCAATTTAAATGACACAGATCAAGATTTGAACACAATTTTTTCATTGACCCAAAATATATTGGAAACTCCAAAAAAGTCTCATTTAAATATTGCTCCTATCTTTATTATTATTATTTTCTCTTTTGCCTATTTTATATTTATCTATTGATAAATTAGTTTTATTATTAACCATAAACCTATTATTAACCTCATTTAAATAATTTGCATTAATATTTTAGTTTTTAGTTTCTCCTTTTTATTAATATATTATATGATTACAAAAATGCCCGTTGTTTTGACTTTTTTTAAGTTGAACTATATTGATAATAGGGATCAAATGGCTTTCCACTCTATTTTATCCTTCTTGAAACTTAGTAAATCAAGGATTATATTTATGTTTCACTATTTATAGGGTCATGGTATTAAATAACCCATGGTATTAGATAATAACCATTTAAATTAAATAACATTTCTATATTATTTAAATATATTATATTTTTTATTAGGTTAAAATATTACAATATTTAGATAATTTTAATACAATACAATTTATTGTTTATTGTTTACACAATCTAAATACTAAGAAATATTACCATATGTAGATAATTTTAATACAATGCAATTTATTGTTTATAAACTCAAGGTATTAGGTAATCCATAATATGTGGTAATATTTTTTTAAAGCTAGGTAATAATCTATAATATCTTTTAAGGGTTATCAATTCAACATTGAACGACATTAGTTGTGTTATAATTTAACATTGAACCACATTAGTTAGTTCTAAACGTGGACCAAATTTTAATGATGTGATTCATCCAAAAAACATTCTCATTTTCAGCCTAATTAAGTTTTATAATTGACAATATTTACCTTTACTTTATCGTAGAAATTATTAAATTGTAAATAATATTTGTTATAATGTCATGGGTTAATACCAAGACTTATCAATACCACATGCCCCAAAACCATAACTTATTTCAAAATCAAAATATTTTATAAATATTTTATTTGAGTGTGGCCTCAATTGATTATAAAATTACTAAAAAATCTTCATGTATATTTTTACATAGCACAATTTTTTGGTCGACATGAAAAATCATAATATAGATATGACAATAAACTTAATATAAGAAGATTACTAAATTGTAAATAATATTTGTTATAATGTAATGGGTCAATACCAAGACTTAAGAATACCACATGCCCCAAAACCATAACTTATTTCAAAATCAAGATATTTTATAAAAAAAAATATTTGAGCGTGGCCTTAATCAATAATAGAATTACCAACAAAAGTCTTTTGGTAGAAACCACATAACAAAAATTTTTGGTCAACCGAAAAATCATAATATAGATATCACAATAAACTTAATATAAAAATATTATTAAATTGTAAATAATAATGGTTATAATGTCATGGGACCAAGACTTATCAATACCAATGCCCCAAAACCATAACTTATTTCAAAATCAAAATATCTTATAAATATTTTATTTGAGTGTGGGTTCAATTGGTAATAAAGTTACTAAATGTCGTCTTTTTATAGAAATCACAGCACAAAATTTTTTGGCCAACCAAATTCATAATATAGATATTACAATAAATTTAATACAAAATTTTTTGGCCGACCAAATTCATAATATGAATATCACAAT
>APFE031280290.1:0-33024 GCA_000404065.3 Pinus taeda | reverse complement strand
TGAAGAGGAGGATGTTGTGGATTACCTGGAAGTGACGATGCTCGATTCCGACGGTTTGATTTTCCGCAAAGTCCACGGGAAGTTTCTTGCCAAAAGCCCTTTTTTCTACCTCAACAGTAAAATGGTAAAATGACATGGTAAAAAGGTCTTTTTATAGGTTTTTTGGATAAATAAATATTAAATTTGTTTATTTTTCACCATGGAAGGTCATTTTTCAATGTATTTTTTGCCTATCTTAAACAGGTATGAGTAATGTGTCGCTTTTGTGCAGGACAAAGGGATTTTCAGGGAAACTTGTCATTTTTCACAAATCAAACATCAGAGTCATCTTTTAAGCCCTTTTCTGACTCCTTAAAACTGAAAAGATTGTCGAGCGTTTCTTTTACACTCGTTAAAACGGAATTAAAAGACGGTCCTCTTACAGCCCTTTTCTGACCGAGAAAACAAGAAAAGATTGCCGGATTTTTGTCGTTTCAAATTCGATATTGGAAATAAAACGACGTGTCCTTGATCGCTTTTTACTTTTCAGGTCAAAGACACTAACTATGAAAATATCCTTGGTCGCAAGATCAAGCGGTTCTCCTAGGTATTATTTTATACTTTTTCGGGCTAAGGAGACACAACTTTACGAAAAAGTTCAATCTGGAGTTTTCTAAGTTTTTCAGACTCCCTAAACATGAAAAGCGCCGAGTTTCTCCTATACTGGACTCGTTAAAATTTCACAGTAAAGGACCTGTTCTATTACAAACAGGAACGGACCACTCCTTTTAGGGTTCGCATCAAAAACTAAGTTGGACTCATCCGAAGGATGAGCTTACAAACAAGCATATGTTATCCTCCTCAAGCTTGTAAAAAATAAAGAGGTACTTGCCAGAAATGGTGGGGGAAAAATGAGAGGAATGAGCCTATTTGATATCTTTTTGTCTCAAGAAAAACCTTACTACCACTCTTGAACACGACACTTATTCATTCACCTGGGTTGGGAAATCCTTTACCTCACAGTTGACCAAAATCACTTGACATCTTAGCCGGGTTATGGGAGTCGACTTTGAGTCATTTATCACCAAACCATCTGTTGTGTCGTTATGTGTTCAAGAGGTCTGAAACAAAACATTCAACCACAAAATACCTATCATTCATTATGTCATCATTGAGTCAGTCCTTGCAGCAACATTTCTTCAACTTGAACTATGATTTCGTGTTGTGGGCTTGCCTGCGACGGGTCGCTTTCTATCGACATCAGCACATTATCTAGAGAGTTGACTTAGAAATCGTCAGTACCTTGGAGTCTGCATGCATCAATGGCAGGTTTCTCGCCTTCGACGTCAGTTTTCATCATTGATTTGCGATCGAAGGATTCCATGAAATGTTCGACACCGACTCATTCATTCACATCTCATGGATTGTGCTAGGTACTTTGAGAACCACTGACATTACTGGTGGTCTCTCTCACACTTGTTAACAGTTTGCATCATTGACTGGTAATCAAGTGGTTTCTACCATGTTCGACATCGACTCATTTATTCACATGGCTAGAATCGTACCAATTCGGGAAGTAGAGATGAAGACCCTGGATATTCATTATATTGTATACCAATCATAAACAGATGGCTACGCCCATATTGTGTCTACACAAGTCTATGATTATGATGTATTATGAAATCATTCTTGTACCAGAATAGTTAGTCCAATAGTTAAAGTTTTGATCTGAGTATGGGAATGCCTACCTCAGTGATGATGTAATCTTATACATGTATTTTGTGTTGAAAATTGCAGGTTCTGGCCAGGCTCTCCACGAGATAATCCTTGAAATGATAAAGTACTTCACCCTTCCTAGATGATATAAAACCCTTATCTATTACAGGCTTCGCACTTTAGGGGGCAATCTTTACACTGAAATTTGTCACCATGACTATCTGCAGTTAATATGGCTCCATCAATAGTCATATTGTCCTCCTTGTCAAGCCTCATACCTCTGCTCTTCATGTCAAACTTCAAAAAGAGAGAAAGTCACTTTAAAACATGTTTATCTCTGGGTACGCAGGTTCTCTCTACCTTGCCTACGTGTATGCACTCCAAACACAGTGTACCTACATACTTGTACGCTCTGTAAGCCAAAGGTTGGGTGTGTACCCCTGTAAAGGTCAAAAGGCACGAATTTCATCTTTAAAAAGTTACTTGTGGTCACTTCTAGAGCCTTCTAGAAGAGTGTTTGACGTGTATTGAGCGCCTCCAGATGGTTCATGCATCCCTATGATAGAGGAACTTATCCCCTCAAGAGAGGAGCTACCCCATCCAAAAGAGGGAGTATCCCATTGATGTTGGAACTGAATAACTTCCTCTAGAACACTATAAATACAGGCCTTGGGCCAGAGGAGGGAAGGTTGAAAGCTGGACATTCCAAAGGGTAGATGCTGCTGGAATTAGGACTTCCATTGTTGACTTGTGAGGAGAGATCACTATCCTTCCTTGTTGCCATAGTGGGAGTGGGTGAGCTTGTCAAAGTAGAGGAAATCTCTTGCTGGACCCTGGGAGGAGCTTGCACAACACCAAGGCTCAGGTTGTAATGGTTCCTTTTTTGTTTCCTTAATACAAATAAGTCCATTCTTCTCAATGATTTGTTGTTAATGAATTATTTCATGTACTCCTTGGTCTATGTGATGAATATGCTTTGTTTTATGAAATATTCAGGTGTTATGTAATCGTTTGCTTTGTTAGTGTATGCAGGTCTTAAAGTGAAGGAGGAGCTCATCTGGATCAGCAAGGCTGGACTGCTACAACAAGCGTTGGACCTAAGGTAAGATCGGAAAACACTTGATCTCTCATAGAATAACGTGTGTTTAGAGAAGGATTGCTCTTGTTTGGTTTGTTTGTCACTAGAGAGTCTTAGACTCCTAGGGAGGTTAGGTTTGTCCGCAAAAATAACTCTTTCCGCATGACAGGCGTGAATGGCTATAACCTCATTTGAAACTCAGTAATCTTTACTTCATACTCAAACTTCATCTCTGTGAGCTTATTCTTTAAGCCTCTTATTGGGAGGGTGGGCTTCATGACCTTCTCTACTAGTGACTCCTCTTCATGGAACCTCACGTCGAGAACTATGCTTCAAGTTTCTGTGATGAATTTTTCTAGTTGTTGTTGTTTCTAGCGTACTCCATCCCTTTCCTTTAACAATTGATTGAGCTCCTTCTTTAGCGAATCTCTATCCTTTTCCACGTGAATTCTTAACAGTGAAGTGTGTTTCTCTCGCTCCTTCAATTCATATGTAATACTTTGATTGAGCTCATGTAATACCTGAATTAATGGTGCGGTAATATTCATATTAATGTTGTCTCGGGATTTTGTTCATTCTCTATCCTCTAGTGATCGAAACTGTAATGCTCTAGCTGGTACCTGCAAAATCCTTACTTTGAACATTGTTTCTATTCATCACTCTAGCTATAGTAGTTGACCTATATGTTCTGGTTGTTTGGCTATCTGGGCTAGTACCTTTAACTTTGCAATGCCTTATTGCACCTCTGTCAAGATCATTTTGTAGTGGTAATCAACCTTGCCCCAAGTCTTAGTCATTACTTCCTAGACCTTGTCCCCAATCTCATCAATGTCCCCATTAGTGAGGACAAGAAGTATCACGCCCTTATATTTTCTCACCTTTTGTTTCTTCCTTGGGCTTCGTTTCCCTCTCCTTTTTTGTCTTCATCCTTGGGGAAGTTCTTAGCTCTACTCCTTCGATTGGCCTCTTTTCTTGGGTTTTTCTCTTGTAACTACTTGTTTTCATAGCAACCTCACACGCCTTGGGGACAAGGGTACATTCGTTGCTCTGAATTGACCAACCTGGGCTTCCATGATTCCTGCTAGCCCTTTCTTTGCAAATGCTCTAGCAATTTCCTCAAAGCTTCTCTCATACATACAACATCTCACTTCTCTCCCACTTAGTTGCAATTTCACAAGATGAATTCTCCAGACATCAAAGTGTAAAATGTGGCGGGGGACATGGCCTTTATAGCAAATTTGAATTTTGAAACTCATGATTGGCTTATATTTTTCTCATTTAATGTAGGTATGGCACTAGATTCGGTCAATTGTGCACCATAAACGTGTTTCTCCAGCACATTTTAATAGCAATTGTCTTTTAACGGTAGCTTTTTCCTTCCAACAATCATGTTTTTCTGGTTATCTTTGACAATCATGTAGTAATATACTTCCAGCGAAGTCCCCTTCTGCAGAGTATTTTATAGTCAAGTGCCCACTTTCAACTACAGGTGGCTCTAAGACTCCTCTCCTTTCATCTTTTAATGCGAATCTCCAGGGATAGAATTGTCCATGTATACCTTCAATCTACTACCATTCACTTGTCTTGGAATCAGCTGGCCATTTAACTTCACGATCTAAAATGTGCCATCATTAGAGACATGTTTGTTGATACATGGTCCTAGCCAATGTGTCTTACATTTTCCCTGGGAACTTCATGAATTTGTTATCATATAAGAGTACAATATCACCTTCCTAGAATATATTTTTCTTGATGTACTTGTCATGACAGGCTTCCTTCCTTGCTTTCTATAATTGTTGGTGAAAACCTGCTATAAACCTATCCTCTTCCAAGGCAAGCAATTGTGCCAGCCTTTCCTCCATAATGTCGGAGTCTGCCCTATTTGTGACAACTGCAATTCTCAAACTTGGCACAATGTACTCCATAGGAATGACTGCTTCTTGTCCATATAGCAACCTAAAATTTTTCTGGTCTGTCAATTTCTTACATGTCCTATATGCCCACAACACCGCTAGATTCCTTAGATCCCAGTCATTTTTTTCACATTGCACACTTTTTTGAGTGCATTCTCCAAAATTTTATTGAAAGCTTTGATTGTCCCATTCGCTTGAGGGTGATATGGGGTACTTTTCAGATGGTGTACTCGAAACTCTTCAATCACTGCCTCAATAGTCTGATTCAAGAAATGTGAGCCTTAGTCACTCATTAATATATTTGGGCACCCAAATCGAGACATAATGTATTCGAAAATGAACTTCGTGATAGTATTTGCACTGCAATCCTTCATTGGTTTTGCCTTGGCCCACCTCATCAAATAATTAGTTGCAGTGATTATGTATCTTGTGCAGGTCTTCTTTCCTAGAGGGTTAATAGGTCCAACAAAGTCAATAGCCCACTTGTCAAATACTTGCAATGTCACATGTGGAGTTAATGGAATTTCATCTCTTATATATGGCCTTTCTATTGTTTGACATATATCACATGCTCGGCAAAAAACTTTTGCATCCTTATGTAATGTGAGCCACCATAACCCAACTCTTAATATTTTCTACGCAGTGGCCTTTCCTGCATAATGTCCACCTGTGACTCCTCCATGAGCTTCTGTGAGAATAATTTTCCTTTCATGTTCTAGGACATATCTTCGCAATACATCCAGGCGCATTTTGTACAAGTGCCCTAGAATCAATGTGAAATTGGCTGCTTTTACCACCAACTCCTTCCTCTGTTGTGTAGTGTATTCCACGGGCGTTGTTCTTGTGATCAAAAACTGAATAATATCCATGAAGTGATCATCGAGCCCGACATTCAATCTTCCCAGCTTGACTATAACCTCAAAATCATACTCCTGGAACAACAACAACCATCAACAGATTTTTCCTCCTAAAACAAGCTTATTCACCAAATATTTCAGCACTGAGTGGTCAGTGAACATCTTGAAATGTTCTACCAACAAGTAGCTCTTGAAATTCTGTAACACATATACCATAGCTAACCCTTCTCTTTCTGTTGTGGTCTAGTTCTTTTCCACCTTGAATAATTTTATGCTTGCAAAAGCTATCGGGTGATCAACTTCATGTGCTCCTGGTTGTGCCAGCACTATACCCAATGTTATGCAAGATGCATTGTTGATATGAATGTCATCATAGACTTAAACTGATGTAGAATTGATTAACCATTAATGAATTGAATGTTAGCTCAAAACATGGAAATCGAGGAAAAATGCTTGAAAAGAAGACTTTATGAAAGCTGATTAAACACAATTAGGATACATAAGAAAAGAAGCAATGTACTCTAAAAACACAGTTATACTAGACAGCGAGATTGATGACGAAGTTCGCCCCTGATGGACTACGTCTTCGGGTCTGCTTTCAAGATGGGCGACCGTTTTTATTAGGAATGAAAAGAAGGAGTTGATTACACAATGATTATATTAGACTAAACTTTCTCACACCCAATTTTGACTTCTGTAACTAGGAAGCTCTCTGAACCAGCTTTCCCACACTTCTTATGGATTCCAAATCTGACTCTGGATGCCCAAGATATGATCAAAACACCGATCGCCTCTCTGTCTGAATGAAAAGTTCCAAAAACACTCAAAATGCTCACTAACACTTCACAAGTCTACAAATTCTCATTTATACAGTGGTTAGATGCATCATAACCTTTGAGGGTACGATTTAGGGTTTTAGGTGTAATTTGGTGTGTCGCATAGTGACATTACAAGTTTGTTTAACAAATAGTTATTAAAAACCCACCTTCGACCTTGGAATAACCCGTCGACTGTTAGCTATCAACAAACCGTGTGGAAGATTAACTGTTTGCATGTAATCAAGATTCCTAGTGGAAATTGCTAACCGTTTGAATAATTCTCTGCGTTTTCATGCTAACACCTATCACATGGCATCTGGTCATGCTAACTGTGAACATGTGGTTATGCTAACCATTTGAGAAAACTTCGCACTACAAACCTAAACCTTAACCATGGCAGTTATGTTATGAACCTGTCACATGTAACTTAATTCTTCTGTGTGGTATAACCTTGACTCTATGGTTTTAAAATTACAACTAGTCACATGTTACCAGTTCATTTCCCGCGTGTTTTAAACCTGAATGCCATGGTTTGGATCCAAACTTAGGTTATAACCTTAACTCTCATGATTTACATACACATGTTCACATGACCTCTGATGCAGTTAGGCTGCCCGCGCGATCAAACGTCTGTGTATTGCATTTTGTAATGTGTTTTGCATTTAAACATAGGCTGAGAGTTATTTTATGGGTTTGTTATATATTGTTTTGTAATGCGATGGGTTGGTAGATTAGGTTTATGACTTAGAACTTAGGTTTAATGTGATATGACTTAGGTATTTAGCATTAGGTTTTAATGTATTCTTGTTTTAATACATTTATGATGTATTAGGGTTGCTAACTTAGTTTTAGGTTTACATTTTGTTTTTCACAAAACCCATGTGCAACATATTGTCACATGTGACATAAAAACATATACATCGTCAACATCAGCTACCTTTGCGATGAAACCCCTGATGACCCATCGAACCTATGCAATAGACGACACAACCCACGTTGACACCAAATCATGCAAAGGTGAATGACAAAATACATGTCATTGACCAATCCTGGCGGAATTGTTGACGAACACAAGTCGACAGCTAGGTACAAACCCATTTAACTAAACGCCATGAAAACCATATTACCTGAAAAACGTGATCCATAACTAACACTGTCAAAGCTGACAACACCAAACTAAATTGACAATGATACAGAACATTGATGATGACACTTGAACACCAATGAAATGGTTTGATGAGATAATCTTGGATCAATCGACATGTACATGAACTTCCTTATTCCAGTCTGGAAAAACTAAGATTGACGCAATTACCATCTTCTCCTTTAGTATATCCGAACTCTTCTAACATTCTTTATCCCATTTAAAAGTGAGATCTTTCTATAATAACTTCTCCATTGGCGTAGTTATCAGCTCATACCCCTTTATAAACTTTATGTAATAGCGAGTTTGTCCAAGCATCATGCGCAGTTGTCTCACTGTTTTTGGTGCTAGCAAATTCACAATGACTATTATCTTTGCAAGATCCACCAACAAACCTTGTTTGCACACAATATGTCCCAAGAGTATGCCACACGACACACAAAATATACATTTCTTTAGGTTAAGTGAAATCTAATGTTGCCTACATGTATCTATCATAATCCTTAAGCTCACAATATGCTTCTTTAATATCCCAAAGACTGTCCAATCATCAAAGAAAACTTCCAGTAATTTTTGTATGTACTCCTTAAATGTTGTGAGTACAATTCTAGAAAATATGGCATGCACATTCTTCAAGCCAAAAGGCATCACCATGTACTAAAATGAGCCCCACTTTGTTGCAAACGTTGTCTTATGTCTATCTTCTAGTGCAATTCTGATCTGATGGTAACCCAAAAACCCATCTGTGAAAGCTCCCTTAGTCTTCTTTTCTTGAACTATCATGGGACTTACCCATTCAGACTCTTTGACAGACTCAATGATCCTTGTTGCTAGCATTTTGTCTAGTTCTTCCTTCACTTTTTCCTTGTATTTTGGATTCAACCTATAGGGGCTCTACTTCATAGTCTTCGCGACAGGTTTCAGAGGGATCCTCATAAGTCCTAAGTCCCCTAATATGCCCTTCATTTCTGAAAACTTCATAGGGAATAGCTCCTAGTATTCATGTAGTAGCTCTATGATTTTACTAACTGTATTTGTGTCCCAATGGTCTCCAATAATTGTGAACTTTGGGTCTTCCTTTGTCCCAATATTTAGTTTATGTGTTTTTACTGGCTTCATTATATCTAGTATTTCCAGTTTTGGTTGAGAAACTTCGCAATGTCCTTCTGATTTTGGTATATCAATATTACACAGAGCTTCATCTTTTTAGGCAGTGATATTATAACATTCCAATTCATTTTTGTAACTGCGCAGCCCAATCATGTTGCCAAGTTAATGGAGCTTCATTCTCAAAAACCTTTGCTCTGATTACTTGAAGAGCCAAGTCTATACATGGACAATCATCTTCAAAACTAAATGATAGCATAAACCCCTCAACTAAATATGTATAGTTCACATTTCCATGTCAAAGTTTTGTTTCAAGATACCAATTCATAGGAATCATTTCTATTGTGTGGATAAACCCATGTACCCACTCTTGTTCTAGATTTTCTTTCAAAACCGAAGTGCAGCGATGAATATTCTCCCTGGGATCAACCTTACCATCATACTTTACTTCTATTTGTGTGTTGATTGAGCCAAACCTGATCCACATTAATCTTCGACATTTCTACCAATCTGTTATATTCCTTCTATGAGTACCCCAACATCTAGCAAGTGTAGCCTTCAGGGCTACATCCAAAGTTTGCAACCTCTATTCTTCTAGTATTTCTCTTTCATATTCTTCAAGAAATAGGCTTACATATCCAATCCCATAATAATAAGTCATATCACATACCTCATAAATTATGCAATGAAGTGATTTTGGGGTAGAAATTTCATATAACCTATTCTGCAAATTTTCTAGTTCTTCCTTGGAATCTAAAGTACAAGAATTTTTCTGTTCCCAGCCCAATTTTCCTTCTAAAGTAGGATTAATCAAATCTTTCTCCTTAGTTGTTATCTGATAAATGTTTTCGACATCTACATCACAGTACTCATCATGGACGAGCTCTGTATAGTGCACTCCTTCTGAGGAGTCTAGAGTGACAATGACCCTCATATAATCTTTTCCGAACACCATTTGTCTCTTCTTCAAATTGATTATCCCCAAATTATCAAAAGCCCAATCCAATCTAAGAAGCACTAGATAGGGGTTGTTATCATCTACAATTTCAATCACTCTGAAGTCTACAATGGTTCAGACTACTTTGATGTCTACTATGATTCCAGGTGACCTTCCCATAGGGACAATCTTCTATTGGTTGGACATCCTTAACTATATCAGTGACCACTACAACTTCGGCCTTCTGATTAACTCCCAAGTTTTCTTAGGTAACATGATGGCATCATATCCTAAATCTAGGATTACCTTATCCATATCATATTCCCCTTAAATTTTTCACTACGCGCAGATTGCTTTGTGGTACCTCTTTATCAGCACAAGAGTCTATCATCTCCTAGAGTCCTTTGAAAACCTTATGATTCCTCAACAACTTCATGAAAATCTATAAACATGACTTCAAAATACTTGGATCTAACTCTTGCGTCGAAGTAGACACTTTGTCGCAGTCCTTCGTTGGCATTAACTTTGGTTGTGTACTAGATGTTGAATCCCTATCATTCATGAAGCTTTGCTTTGCTCCCATGAACATTTATTTTTCCTTTTGGATACTAAAGCCACGGGCCTTTTCAACGGTCTTCCTTACCCATGTCTCTTCTACTTTCTTCGTACCTTTATCATATCCTGACGTAGATCCACTCCTTGTTATGATGTTGATGTGTGGCTCATCTTCCAGTCGCTCAGCGATCATCATTTGAATATTTGTTGTGGGTTGTTAGTTCATTTTCTCCTACATTTTCATGATAAGGATGGGACATTATCCTATCACATGATCAAAATCTTTGTAGTAGCTACAGGTTGTAGTAGGGTTCTGACAGTCTCTTGTGAAGTGTCATGCTAGTCCACAGTTATAACAGATAATGTGGTCACGTCCTTGACCAACACCTCCTCCTTCTCCTCATCCTTGTCTTTGGAAGCCTCCTCAACCATTATTTTGTCCTGGCTCCTTGCATGTATGTCCTCCAGCTTGCAATCTATAAGCATCAACAGTGTGTTCCATCATCAAGTCATAACTTTGACAATTTCTCTCATCATGGCCCACTAACATACAAAGTTGAAAAAAACTGCTTTGGGGTCTGCACGTACTTCTGTAATACATAGATATTTAAGAGTGATGTTTGCCTCTCATTCTACAAATATCGCACCACAAAATTGATCATGAGTTTACAGGATTAGGTGCTCCACTTGTAAAGTAATCTTTGAACGCAAGGAATTGATCCTTATAATGGCCCTTTGATTTCCATTTTGTACACCACACTTCTAATCTGGTTTATTTACCTTTCTTGAGATCTTGTAATTCCAAGGTCAAATTTGCTAGCTAAATCTGAATTTGTTGTACTGATACATGAGTATCTCCAATCAGTGAGTATTCCAGCTTCATTGCAATCTGTAATGCTTCGGCTTGAGTCACAATCTTTTGTTGCATTAAGGGTAACCTGATATGCGGTACCAGCGTAGATATAAACCATTCTTTATGTTGTTTTGGAGGTATGTTAATGCTTACTTGTCCCATGAACACCTTAAATCATTGATTCAACTCCCACACAAACTTAGTAGTTGTCTGTTTGATTTCCTTCAACTCCGTAATGCACTATGATTTTGATTTCAGCTTCATGAATTATAATACCAACGCTTTCCTAATATCATCCAATGAAGTAGCCTGATTAGTCACAGAATAATTCATGTACCATGTTAGCACCCTTTCTCGCAACGTCATGATGAGATGCACCTTATTGACATCTTCATTAGTGATCTATCTTGCTTTCCATACTACATCATCTACAAACCAGAACTAGTTAGGATCCTCTAATACAAGGCCTCTAAAGATAGGCAGCTTAATTTCATCACCCATTTTTCTTGTTGGGGGTTGAGGGGGAGGGGAAGGGGGTTGATTACGGGGAGGGGGATGGGGGTAA
Source organism: Pinus taeda (assembly GCA_000404065.3). Lineage (NCBI taxonomy): Eukaryota > Viridiplantae > Streptophyta > Pinopsida > Pinales > Pinaceae > Pinus > Pinus taeda. The sequence goes on along the minus strand of APFE031280290.1, from coordinate 21,502 downwards.
TGGGAGTAGATGGATGGGGGATCCCAAAGATGCCTTGATTTTTCTCAACTCCTAACTTCGACGCACCTTCAAGATGGGAGGGGGAATACGGTGGGGTTGTGGGGTTACTTCCTTATTCTCCACTCTTTAGACCTACCTAACAAGGGAATATATTCAGTTTCAATAAATTTCTTTGGTTCATGATCTAATCTATATCTCTTTCCACTTTGCGTAGATCCCATTCCTTGTTTAGACTTATTCCCTCTTCATCCAAACATTAATTTGACTACATTCGTAGTATGCTCTTTTGACACAAAATCATTTTAATCCACAACTTCAAATAATTTAGGCACTTACCTCATAGACCCTTGAAAAATCTTTTCTCAGCTTCACTGTAAGATACAGCCATGTCTATTGCAAACTCAGTAATAGATCCTCCTAAGATATTGTCAATCCAAAAATCAACTGCTCTTGAGATACTGTTGTTAGTATTCCTAAGTCGTAGTATCAATTCAGAGCTCCACATGGTAGGATCGTCATTTTTGAGCAGGTCTTATGCTCGGTCGACTTTGATACCCATTCATATAGTTCATTAGAAAACATCGCAAAGGAGATCTCGTGTTGTCCTATAAAGAGATACTTCTACAAGTAGGCTTCAATCAACAATCGTGGATTTCTATTATCCTGAACTACAAATTCTAGCTCTTTTTGTTCAACCCACTCCTGGATTTCCCTCTTCGAAGGAAGCCAAAACATATCCCTCAAATGGATCCCAATACTGGAAATGGAACCATTTGTTGGCTTAAGGGGCTTGGACCCAGGTTCAAAGCATACTACACACCAACAAAACCCTCAACCACTCGCCCTTTCAACAACAACCTACAAGCATATCACAGTCTCACCCGAAGTGGTTGATCTGGAATTTATCCAAGACAAAGAATCAAAGGTATTACAAACTCATGCGCATGGATGTGCCTATGTTACTTATGCAATGAATTGATAAGATTGTTAGAATACATAGACACTGAGGCAAACATAGAAAACATAACAGTCAAACATGTAAACAAAACAAGTTTAATAAGGAGTTCACCCAATGCTCCTAGGCTATGTCTTCTGGTCCAGCCTTTCAGTGGTGGCCTGTCTATTATGTTTTCAAGCATAGCTTTTACAACAGTGAGCTCGATTCAAGACTCACTAAACAGAATGGAGTCAGTAGGAATGGAGTGCACAAACTCTCCTTAATGAAACTCGACCTTCGTGGGTCATAGTAGTATGACAAGCCTATACTGAGGAGCTTGCTTGAACCTCTCAAGCCTTCAATGGAGAACACAGACTCTCTGACTCTCTTTGGCTTTGTCTGGCTTGATTTTGCCTTCAGGTCACCTCGGATTCTACTCTCTGTTCTATGCTATTAGCTTTCTGCATCTCTATGTGTTGCCTCTGTGTATGCTACTCCCTCTACTTCTATCAGTTTATGGCTTTAAAGCCAGTTTGTTCTTCAACTTCTCATTTGCGCTTCCTAGCCTTTTGATTTCCTTTCCTCTGTCCGTTTGAATTCCTCTACTCTGCATCATCATCACTGGGTAATGCCTCGTAGGGAGGTGGCTACCTGTTTGCTAACAAACTAGGTGTCATATTCCCTTAATCATATTCAAATGGTTGTTAAATCTGTTTTCTTCAAGATCGCCCATGAACACGAAGTGTTTACCAACTCATCATCCATGTTAGACTTCAAATCCCCTGTCATCTTGCTTTCTAACCTGCCAAATCTGGTCAGCCATCGAGACGTATCTCCACCGTCGATTTGGGCCCCCCAGATCCTACAGTCGTCCTTCTTATCGGGCGGACAAGTCGCACGGTGTTTACCCATCCAATGTGGGTGGTTTTCTCTCTCATCCACCAGACACATGTTGTTCAATTTGTGGCATCAAGCAGGACTAAGTCAAAACTGCTTACCGCCTTGAAGCCTTCTAATATCCTGCTGGTTTGGGGAATCTTGTGCTATGGAACTAAAACAATTGCTTTTCTGAATTTTATAGCGATTTCAGGTCTGGGAGCTTCAGGGCTTTCCTTCAATAAGGGGGACACCCTGCGATACATCATTAGCATAATCACGTATCAAAATCCACCCCTGTTTCCCAAATTAGCCTCCAATTTTTACTAGTTTTGTGCCATTGTGTGTTACCATGGGCCAACGGTCTGCACGCTTGACTGAGGGTCCTCATTGCTCTGCTCTGGCCACAACTGTAATTGTTATGAGGATTCCTTTTGATAGCTTCGATATTTTCTAGGACTTGAATCTTTTAGCATAATTTGAAAAAGTCATGAAAACTTAGAAAGTTTCTAGGATCCAATTCAGATCACGACCTTCTTACTGAAAAAGATTTTGGACCACCAAAAGTTGGTTTTCTTTCAAGCATCAACCAAGTGAGGGTATTGCTTCCTCTCTTGCTCAATTTCTATCCATTTCGCACTACTTGGCTTTGAACCTTTGAGTCCAATCATGACGTACTCAACATCCCCTCTGCATGTAGTTCTTACCTTCCTGTTCAAAATTGTATCTTCTTGCAACTCATTAAGATATTCAGGTAACAAATCATCAATAAAAGGCAATTGACTCTGCTCTTTAGGATCTTCAATTAATGAAGGTTTGAATAGTCTCAAGTTGTCTGCATTAACAACTGAGTAGATGTGCATGTAAGCTGGTAGATCAAGGTGAAAGGCATTCTCACCAATTTTCTCAAGTATCTTGAAAGGTCCATATCTTATTGGCTTCAGCTTCTTACCTTCTCTTTGCATTTGGTCTTTGCTGATATATAGCCAGACTTGATCAGCAACTTGGAAACTATGTTCCATTCGATGCTTTTCATGCCTTGCCTTGTACTTGCTTGGCTCTTTTCCAGTTGTTCCTGTACTGCCTAGTGAATCTCTTGGATTTGTTCAATGAACTTGGTTGTCTTGTCCACATCATTGTGTCCATCAACTGCTATGTCTTTACTAAAGACAAAATCCAAGGGAGACCTTGGTGTGAAACCAAAACAGGTATCAAAAGGAGATCTCTGTGTAGAATAATGTTTAGCTCGGTTGTAAGCATGTTGCACATAACATAAATTTTCATCCCAAAGTTTGGGATGCTTGCTGCAATAGCCTCAGAGCAATTGGATCACTGTCATGTTGACCACTTCTATTTCACCATCTGTTTGCGGATGAAAAGGTGTGCTTTTCTTCAACCTGGTGTCCATCAATTCCCACAAACTTGACCAAAATTTCCCAACAAATCAAGTATCTCGATCAGATATTATGGAAGTGGGTAATCCAAAATGAACCCATACATGCTGAAAGAACAAATTTGTAGTTTGTTCAGCTATAATATGTTTGTTACAAGGTATTAAAATACACATTTTGCTGAACCTATTCACAACAACATATAAATAGTCATGACCTTTCCTAGATTTAGGCAATCCTCCAACAAAGTCCATGGAAAAAATTTCCCAAGGAAGAGAAGGAACTGGTAGTGGAGTGTAAAAGCCTAGTTTTCTATTGTTGGGCTTGTTTTTAGCACACATGGTACACCCTCTTACATATCTAGAAATTGTCTCATTCATTTTTGGCCAATAATAAAATCTTTGCAGCTGTGCAACCATTTTACTTACACCAACATGACCTAATATTAGAGAAGTGTGTGCTTCTCAAATTATATTTACTCTTTCATTTTGTGGAATGCACTTCCCACAATGATACAAGAGTTGGTCCTTAATATGATAATCCAATTCTTCTACTCGTTTTCCTTGACTTAAAGTTGCATATACATCTTTAAAATCTATATCTTGAGCATATTGTTCAATGTAGCTCTCTTGCAATACTGAATTATGCTTAAGTATAGTAGATGCATTTATAATTGGTCTAGATAACATATCTGCAACTTTATTATGTATGCCCTTTTTATATCTGATGACTAAATGAAATTGTTGTAGAAAATTGATCCATCTATAGTGTCTTGATTGTTGTAACTTAGTTTGGGAGAGTAGATATTGAAGTGGTTGAAGATCAGTATGCATAATTGTCTCTTTGCCCATTAAGTAATTTTTCCACTTTTTCACACTCTGTACTAATGCATACAATTCTTTATCATATGTGGGATAGTTAACTACTACAGAATTAAATGTCTCAGAATGATAACATATGGTTTTACCTTGTTGCATCAACATTGCTCCCATGGCATAGTCACTGGCATATGTTTCAATCTCAAATGGTCTTTGAAGATCAGGCAGTGCTAGTATTGGTGATGTACTAATCTTTTCTTTCAAGGTGTCGAAGGCTTTCTGCTTTTTGCCTCCCCACTGAAACACCTTGGTAAATCTTGTCAAAGCATGCAAGGGAGCTGCAATTAAGGAAAAGTTAGAAATAAACTTTCTCCAATATTGTGTTGCTCCTAAGAAGCTTCTAACTTCTGTAGCAGATTTGAGTTTAGGCCAATTTACAATGACTGCAACCTTAGAGGGATCTATCTTCAATTCACCACCCCGTATTATATGTCCCAAATAATTCAAAGATGTTTTGCCAAATTCACATTTTGAGAGTTTAACATAAATTTGTTCTCTTTTCGAAACATCCAGTGTCTGCTTCACATGCCTTAAATGTTCTTCCCACGTTTTGCTAAATATAAGAATATCATCCAAATATGCAATAACAAAATCATCAAGAAAAGGTCTGAGTACATCATTCATGACTCTCATGAAAGTAGTAGGAGCATTAGTTAAGCCAAAAGGCATAACCAACCACTCATACAATCCCTGCTTTGTTTTGAAAGCAGTCTCCCATGCATCTTGCTCTACGACTCTAACCTGATGATAGCCACTATGCAAGTCCAACTTGGAAAAATAAATAGTCTCTTTCAACTGATCTAATAGATCATCTATGCAAGGAAGGGGATAACGATTTTTTATTGTTATCTTATTCAGTTCTCAGTAATCAATGCACATTCTCCACAAGCCATCTTTCTTCTTCACAAAAACAATTGGAGACCCACATGGTGATGTTCTAGGTCTGATGAACCCTTTCTCGAGCAGCTCATGTACCTGCTTCTTGATTTCTAATCTCTAAAGCAGACAACCTGTACATTCTGATGTTAGGCAATGGAGCATTTTGCTGCAAATTAATATCATCCACTATTTCCTTTTTGGGTGGCATACCTTTAGGTTCTTGGAACAATACATCATATTCTGAAACAACTTTTTCTAAATCAGCTTGTTGTTTAGCATCACAGCCCTCAAATACAATTGTTTTATTAGGTTTCTTTTCCTTTACAACCATAAGTAAAAATTGTTTGCATGAATTTACAATTCGTTTCATCTAACCTGAGTTTATGAGAGTATAATTATTCTTGAGCTTATGAGCTCTTACAATATATTCGATTCCATCTTTAATGAGTAGATAATTGTTCTTAGCTTTATATAAAATAGCTTTTCTATCATATAAGTAAGGACTTCCTAAAACAATTCCACATATATCCAAAGGAACTATATCTAACTCAACCTCATCTACAAATGCTGACCCAAAAGAAAACTTAAGTTTACATTGTCTAGTCACTTATAGCTTTGTTTTATCACATAGCCAACCTAATAGATATGGTTTCTTGTGAGGTGTGGTTAGTAATCCCAACTTCTTTACAATTGCTTCAGAAATTCAATTTAATTGTGAACCACTATCAAACAAAGTATCAATCTTTTGATGACTAGAAATAACTCGAATATGAAAAAGCTCATGCCTTTTTCTCTCATTTTCTTCATTATTATTAGATTGTGCAGAATCACTAGTAGATGCTTCAGAATTTTTACCTTTTATACCTATGGCTGCGATTGTTGCTTCATCTCCTAAGTTTGACCCCAAATCCTTTTGAACAGCTACAACAGTCTTCTTCTTCTTTCCCTCAAACTTCTTAGGTTTTAGCTCCGGATGCAAAATCCAGCAGTGTTCATCATCATGCCCATCCTTCTTACAATGAGTGCATGAAGACTTGCTTTTCTATACGGTGTTTGTCTTCCTCTCTTTCCATTTCTGTTTTCTTTTCTCCTTATTTTTGCTTGCAGTGGGTTTGGATGATCCCCCAACTTCTGGGTTCCCATTCTTACCTCTAGCTTCGAGATCCGTAGCCTGAACAAATACCTTATCTATGCTAGTGGGATTAAACATGGGGATAGTGTGCCTCATGTAGCTATGTAGACCACCTATATACTTCAATAGAGTCTCGAGTGAGTCTAAAGAAATTCCTAGAATCAAAGCTCTTTTCCTAAATTCTTGGGTGTAACCTTGTACACTTTTCCCTTTTAGTTGTCGAAGAGTTTGCCAGCTCATCATGGCTTGTTGCATGTAAGCTAGTGGATAGAATTGCTTTTTAATTGCAGAAACAAATTCACTTCAGACAGAAAGAATCATACCATGTTTCTTCATGTCAACTTGTGTCCTGCCTTCCCACCATACCTAGGCAATGCCTCCAAGGCGTAGGCTAGCCAGCGGAATCTTACTCTTCTCTAAGTCAATGCTCTACACTCTGCAATAAACATCAATCTATCTGATCCAATTATCCAGCTTCTCTGCATTCAACTCTCCATCATATATTCGTAAATCAAATTTAACATCTAATTTAATCAAAGATGTCTTCTTTTTATTTTCAGGGCTATTAGGAGGCGTGAGAAATTTTTCTTTTTTCCCTTTGCCTTTAGAGTGGTCATGGAGGAGAGATTCTTCTACTCCTTTGTCTTGTTTGGAGCTTGATGAATAGTCATCTCTATGTTTCTTAAAGTCCCTATACATTTCCTCCACCATGGATCTCAGGGTCATAAAACTATCCATGAATTGGGGATCTGATTCCAAGGGATTTTCTTCTGACATTTTCCTCTTAGAATAGACTCTTCCAATTTCCGAGTTAGTTTCAGCCAATTCTCCTTCTCCTAATTTATGTTTGATCTAGTTAGCATTCAACAACAATATCTAGCACAAGCTTGTCTAACCTTAGTAACCTAGAGCTGTGATACCATTTCATCTGGAATTTATCCAGGACAAAGAATTAAAGGTATTATAGACTCATGCGCATGGATGTGCCTATGTTACTTATGAAATGGATCGATAAGATTGCTAGAATACATACACACTGAGGAAAACAGAGAAAACATAACAGTCAAACATGTAAACAAAACAAGTTTAATAAGGAGTTCACCTAATGCTCCTAGGCTACGTCTCCTAGTCCAGCTTTTCAGTGGTGGCCTCTCTATTATGTTTTCAAGCAGATTTTTTACAACAGTGAGCTCAATTCGAGACTCACTAAACAGAATGGAGTCAGTAGGAATGGAGTGCACAGACTCTCCTTACTGAAACTTGACCTCCGAGGGTCACAATAGTATGACATGCCTATACCGAGGAGAAATCCCCTATCATCTTACTTTTTAACCTGTCAAATCCAGTCAACCATCGAGATGTATCTCCGTCGTTGATCTAGTCCCCCCAAATCCTACAGTCATCCTTCATATCGAGCGGACAAGTCGCATAATGTTTACCCATCCGATGCGGGTGGTTTTCTCTCTCATCTGCTAGACACGTGTCCCTTGATGTGTGGCATCGGAAGGGACTCAGTCAAAACTACTTACCGCCTCAAAGCCTTCTAATATCCTGCCAATTTTGGGAATCTCATGCTACAGAACTGAAATAGTTGTTTTTCTGAATTTTATAGTGATTTTGGGTCCAGGTGCTTCAGGGCTTTCCTTCACTGAGGGGGATGTCCTACGATATGCGATTAGCGCTAATCGCATATCAGAATCCACCTCTGTTTCCCGAATTAGCCTTTGGTTTTTGCCAGTTTTGTGCCATTGCACTTTGCCATGGGCCAACGATCTGTGCACTTGACTGAGGGTCCTCATTGCTCTACTCTGGCCACAACTACAATTGTTATGAGCATTCCTTTTGATAGCTTCGATCTTTTCTAGGACTTGAATATTTTAGCATAATTTGAAGCAATTATGAAAACTTAGAGAGTTTCTAGAATCCAATTCGGATCAGTGGTTATGAGAGGTTGTGGAACCAGGTTTTTGCAGCTAGAGGGATATTGATTTGTGGAACTTTGTTGGGCGTGGGATCCCCCAAGGGAAGTTTTTGGGCTTAGAGCCCAAATTTTAGTCCAATTTTGTTATTCCAATGTAAAGACTCCACATTTTGTGGGCACAAAGTGCATAGTTGTTAAAGAGTCATAGGGTTTTCTGCCCTTATTTTGATAATGTAATGTCGGTTGTAGAAGATCTACCCATTCTGCAGACCATGGGATTGTATATATAGAGAAAAGCTCTAAGTAGTCAAAGGCATCTAATCTAATATCGAAGGAAGAATCAATGAAGATGTTAGGGAGATATCTCTGAAGTGTAAATCTAAGTTTTGGGTCGTGCATAGGTAGAGGCTCTGCAGCTAAGTGCGCAGGGGCCTACTAGTCCGCAGCTGAGTGCGCGAACCCCTACAGCTGAGTGCGCAGAGGCCTAGTAGTCTGCAGCTGAGTGCGCGGACCCCTGCAGCTGCGTGCGCAAGGTGAGTCGAGTCTATAATCATCTGGAATTATTAATAAAGAGAAGTTTTCTATCATTTATGTGTCTATATTTCCAATTTATGCATCTGTTATATTGGGTATGAATTTCACTTCTAATGCTTGTATGATGCGTGAATGTGTATAACTGTATTGGTTAAGTGAATGTGAGTAATAACATCTATTTACGCAAAGCTAACTAAGATCTGATAATAAGATAAGTCAGATACTAAGCCTAGTTGGGAAATGATCTAATAATCACCCTATGAGTGACCTCAGTTGAAGATTTATTAAACAAAAGGTATTACAAACTCATGTGTTTGTGTGTGTTCTGTGTTATTCAAGCAATGGATCGATCAAATTGCAATACACAGACATTTAAATGGAAAGACAGCAGAGAAATACAAGAAGCAACAGAAAGACACAAACAGTTTTTAATAAGGAGTTCACCCTATTCTCCAGGGCTACGTCTCCGGTCTAGCTTCAGTGGTGGCCTTGTCTTATTGTGTCTTACAGCAGATAAATTACAATACAGGGACTCAATGTGAGTTCTCCTGAAGCAGATCTTGCTTGGTAGGGTGGTTCTTGGATTCCCCAAGCCACTCGGAGTACATAGACTCTTGTTCTTCCTACCAGCTCTGTGACCTTTGGTCTACAGTGGAAAGAGCCAACTGTGATGCTCAATCTAAATATATTCCTCTAGGGGAAGGCTTGAATCTTCAAGCTCTCTAGTGCTCAACACTGCCTGTGGTCAGCTCGGGCCTCTATCTCCTCTGCTTGGCTTTACTGTTCTCTATGTTCAGTCATCCTCTCAAGGTTCACTATTCACTGTCTCTTTGGTCGCTTGGACTTCTCTTCCAATCCTCCAATGAATTTGACTGTCTCTGTTCATGGCTTTAACCATTAGATCCCTATTCCTGTTCAGTTTCTCTCCTGCCTGCATCGATTCACCTTCTGCAGCCGTGCTTGGAGTTCCCTGTTCGGCGTCAATTTGAATGCTCAGGAAGTGCCACGTGTCCCCATCTAATTAGTTCCAACATGCTTCGTCGGCTCGTTTCTTCAGTTATGTTGTGGATACGTTCTTTCTCCACTGTGGCGGTCAAACGAATTCCAAATCCTTTCCAATCGCAACTTAATTCCTTATCGATTATGCTTCTTTCTATTGAGCGCAATCTCAAACATCTGATCTGGGCTCCTCCAGATCCAACGTCATACTCACATCAAGCACAGCTGACTTGCTCAACCGTTAGCGCGCGATCATGGTGGTTTTTCTCTCACCTCTGCTGCCATGCATCAATCATAGAGTGGGATCGCTTTGCTCTCCTCCAAAACCTCTTACCATTCAAGGGCACCCCGATCAATACCGTCGGTTTTCCGGAGCGCGGGTCCCACCTTTGTCCTTTAACACTTTTTGTTTCTCCACCCATGATTCTCTGGCTCCCAATGTGACCGAGTGCTTAAGGCTCCCCCATTTCAGCCCTAGTTGCCTAGCGATGCGCGATTAGCGCTAAAATCAAAATCGCACATCAAAATTGCCTCCTTTTCCCGATCCGGGGCTCCTAGGGGCTATTTTGACCTCCTGTGCAGTCTCCATGGGCCTCGGTCAGTGCGCTTTGACCAAGGTCCTTGTCGTTCCGCACCGGTTGCCATGGCCACTGGTTCAGGGTGTTTTTGATGTTGTTTTGGATTTTCCAAGGATTTGTTCAACTCCATACAGTCAAGGTTCTTGACAGTCTTTTGTGGATCCAATTTGGATAAGGAAATATCACAGTTCGCTTCCCTAGCAGCACGAAAGGACTTCAGCCCCTGGTTAGGGCTGCACAAAAGCTAATTTTAACACTTCACGAAGGTATTGAAGGGTAGAACAGAGCAAGAAGCAACCTGCGTGAAGGCGGGAATAATTGGAAATAACTGACATCATACCATCTCAAGGGTGTGGAAACTTGGTTCCAACATCCCACCATACTGCTTCGGGTGAGACTTCAGTCCGCGCTCCACAGGCTGATGTCGAAAGGGCCAGTAGTGTAGGGATTTGTTTGGATAACTAACGTTGAACATGGGTCAGGCCCCCTCAAGCCAACAAATGGTTATGTTGTCGGGACCAGAATTTGCATAAGAGATGTGTGATGTCGTATTATTGGAATCCAACTAAGAAAGAAATCGAAGGCTAGTTGGACAGAAGAATTCATGAGTTCGCGGCACAGGAAAACAGAAACCCGCGACTATCAAAAGAATAATGGTTAGATAGCTACCTGTATACAGAGATCTAGGAAATATTTTTCGTGTCCTTCTCTAATGAGCTATACGAGTGGATCGCAAAGCTAGCATATAGCCAAGGAAGGTGGAAACTTGATGGTCCTACTGTGTGGACCCCAGAGCTAGTATGAAGATTGGAATCATCGGAGGATAAGATCATGCGCAGCATCGATCATTGGCTTGATTGCATTATAGAAGGATTTGTTACTGAGTTCGTGGTCGACACCTCAGTCAGCTACAGCAAGGTAGAGAGATGTTTTTTCAAAGGACTGCGAGGTAAGTAAGTAAAGTCTTTAAATACTTGGATTAAAACATTGTTGTGCAAAAAGAGAGTTATGTAGTTACATTGATGTTCAGGACTACACGAAGTTGAAGAATTTATAGGAATGAAGGAAATAAGGGTCTAGAGAAAAACCCCTTGATTTCACCTCCACAAGGGGATGAGGAACAGATCATAAAGGTCTCTCCATGAATTTTTATTCGTTTGATAAGACAAGGAATTCCGAAAATACCACCTCCACCCACACCATTGCTAGCTTCACTGCCATCACCTCCATCTTCACCCATACCACCCACACCACCACCGCAATTCAGTATGGCAAACACAATGAAGTTACCTTTGTTCAATGGCTTGGGAAATGAGGATCCAGACCAATTCTGGTTCGTAGTGAAGGCTATATGAGAAGCCCAAGGTGTCACAGATGACCATATAAATAAATCAACACTGGTTAGTGCCCTGCAGGATCACGTGCTAACCTAGTATATTAAGTACTCCAACAATAACGTGAATGTGAGAGTAGCAGACATCGAAGTAGCACTAAATAGGGAATTTACCAAGCCTAAATCTGAAGCACAGTTTATTATTGGATTCAAAGATATCACAATGCTACCAGGTGAGATGCCTTGGAAACTAGATCAAAGGCTAAAATTTACAATTCGCGAAGCAAACATGAATATGATGCATGGACAACATCATGAATGGTTTGTAGCTTCGCTACTACCACACCTAAGGAGTGCATTATCGCAGCAGAAGATAACAACTCAGGCAGAGGCCTTGGAGATTGCTATGAGACTACATGAAACCCCAATGCAAGATCCTAATCTGGAAGTCCAGCAAATCCACGCACAACTGAAGAATATGTTCCTTGAGATGCAAAGCTTGAAGCATGATAGGATGATTTGACCAGAAGTGCACGAAGAAGTATGATGCGTGAAATGCAAGTGTCGGCGTCATGACAAAGACCACTGCCTAGTCTTTACAAATTACCTTGTAGGAGGAGGGTTTATGCCTCTAAGGCCAGAAGCTCAAGCAAGACCTAGTGCGGTCCCTGCTTTGTGGTGTGCTATCTATCAAGTAGCCACAAAACATAACATGGATAGCTGCCACTTGTTACAGAAGTATACGCAAGCTCCGCAACAGTTGTTATGTAACTTTTGTAGGTCAGTGGGACATGACGAGCATACCAATAGGAGCTATGAATTGATGATGGATAGAACTCCCACCTACAGGGTTCAGACCGCAACTAGGCCCCTTGACCAGAATGCAAGGATAGCACGGACAAGATTTCAAGGGCACAAAAGAGGCCGAGGTAGAGGAGGACCTAGTAGAGGCCGTAGATAGTTGATTTTTTACAATTGTGGAGGGCCAGGACACTATGCCCACGATTGCACTAATCCGACGCACTTGTCATGTGTTGGGAGTGGGATCCCCCAAGGGAAGTTTTGGGGCTTAAAGCCCAGATTTTGACGAAATCCGATGTAAAGACTCCATGTTTTGTGGTTGTAGAGCGCAAGCTTATAAATGAGTCATAGGGTTGTCTGCCCTCATTTTTGTAACATAATGTCGGCTTTAGAGATATACCCATGGTCCGCAGACCATGTGATTTTTTAAATAGAGTGAGGCCCTAAGTTGTGAAAAAAATAATAAAGAATTCATGAATGAAGGATGAAGAATTGAGTCTTATCTAAGTGTAGAGTCAAGTCTTGGGTCGTAGAGTAGGAGAAGGCTCTATAGTTGAGTGCGCAGAGGCCTAGTAGTCTGCAGCTAAGTGCACAGACCCCTAAAGCTGAGTGCGCAGGGTGAGTCGAGTCTGTAACTGTTGGAGAAGTAATAAAGAGAAGTTTCATATCATTTTTGTGTCTCTTTTTCCTATTTTGTGCATTGAATGTATTGGGTATAAATTGCATTTTCATTGTTTATATGATGCGCAAACATATATGATTGTGTTGATTAAGTAAATGTGAGATAAAGTATTTGTTCACGCGAAGTTAACTATCGTCTATAAGAACATAAGTAAGATACATAAGCTTAGATTGTTGCCATAAGAAGCAAAAAGTACCTCAGCCCCTAGTGAGGGCTGCGCGAAGGCGGTTATAATATATCTCAAAGGCCTCACAGGTCAAGGTACTGCACGAAGTGACCTACGCGAAGCCAATCACAGATGGACTAAATTGACCTCTCAGACATCTCCAGGGTGTGGAAGCTTCAGGTGAGACCTCAGTCCATGCTCCACGAGTTGTTGCCGAAAGGGTTAGTAGTGTAGGGATTTGTTTGGATAATTAACTCCGAACTTGGGTCAAGCCCCCTCAAGCGAGCAAAAGGTTTCGTTGCCGGGACCAGAATCTGCATAGAGATGTCTGGTGTCATATCATTGGAATCCAACTAAGAAGGAAATTGAAGGTTGGTTGGATAGGAGGATTCACGAGTTCATGGCGCAGGAGAATAGGAATCCACAACTGAGAAAAGAAGAGTGGTTAGACTGCTAGCTATACATAGAAATCCATGAGATTTTTTTCACATATTTCCCTACTGAGTTGTACAAATGTATCGCGAAGCTAATAGATAGCCAAGGAAGGTGGAAGCTCTACAGTTTGATTGTGTGGAATCCAGAGTTGGTGCGCAGATTGGAAGCATCGTAGGATAGTATCACCCACGTTGTTGATCATTGGCTTGATCGAATTATAGGAGGATTCATTATTAAGTTCGCGGTAGACACTTCAGTTAGCTAAAGCGAGGTAGAGCAACACTTTCTCAAAGGACCACAAGGTAAGTACGTAAAGTCTCTAAATAATTGGATTAAAATGCTATTGTGTAAAAAGAGGGTTATGCAATTACCTTGATGTCTAGAGCTACACGAAGCGGAAAATCCTACAAAAATGAAGGAAGTAAGGGACCAGAGAATAACCCTTTGATTTCACCTCCACAAGGGGATGAGGAAGAGCTCGCGAAGGTCTCTCCATGAAGTGCGATTCATTTGATAAGGCAAAGGATTCCATCCATACCACCCCCACTGCCAACGCCACCAGATTCACCACCTTCACCTCCATCTTCACCCGTACCACCTCCGTTGCCACCACGAGTCAGTATGGCAAGCACGATAAAGTTGCGTGTGTACAAGGGAGTGAGAAATGAGGATCCGGACCAATTTTGGTTCATGATAAGAGCCGTATGGGAAGCATAGGGAGTTACAAATGACAATATAAAGAAAGCGACACTGGTTAGCACCCTGCAGGACCGTGTGCTGACTTGGTATATTAAGCACTCTAATGATAATCCAAATGCGGGGATTGCGGATATCCAAGCAGCACCAAATAGAGAATTTAGCAGGCCGAAGTCAGAGGTGCAGTCGATCATCAGGTTCAAAGAAATCATGATGCTACTAGGCAAAACTCCTTGGGAGTTGGATCAAAGGTTGATGTGTACAATTCACGAAGCTAATATGAATCTGACCAATGGACAACATCATGAATGGTTTGTAGCATCGCTAACGCCACATTTAAGGAGCGTGTTATCACAGCAGAAGTTAAAGACTCAGGAAGATGCCTTAGAGATTGTGATGAGGCTGCATGAGACCTGATGCAGGATCCTAACTTGGGAGTTTAGAAGATCCATGCATAGTTGAAAAACTTATGCCTTGAGATGCAGAGTCTAAAATAGGACAAGATAACTCACCCAAAAGTGCGCAATAGGTGTGGTGCATAAAATATAAGGGTCAAGTTCATGATAAGGACCACTTCCCAGTGTTCGCAAATTACCTCACGGAAGGAGGACTGATTCCGTTAAGACCGGAAGCACAAGCAGGACCTAGCACGGCGCCTGCTTTGTGGTGCACGATTTGTTAAATAGGAGGGAAACACGTTACGTACAACTGCCATTTGTAATAGAAGTATACAAAAAATTTGTAGCAATTGTTTTGTAACTTTTGTAGGTCAATGGGACACGATGAGCTTACTTGTAGAAGCAATGAATTAATGATGGATAGAACTCCCATCTATAGAGTTCAAGCCAAAACACGGCCCCTAGGCTAGATTGCAGGAGTGGCGCGAGCAGGATTTTAGGGGTGCGGATGGGGCCGAGGTGGAGGAGGACCTAGAAGAGGTCACAGATAGCTAATATGCTACAATTGTGGAGGGTCGAGACATTATGCCTGTGATTGTATGAACCCAACGCGTCCATCATGTCTATATTGTACCTTATTTGATCATGAGATGGAGGATTGTCCTAGGCTGATAACTAGGATACGTGACAAGGGAGCGCTACCATCATCGTGGACTCAGAACCTATAGATGATGAGGTCCGAGTCACGTGGGGAAGATCCAAAAGTGAACATTGTGCTCTGAAGTGGCATTACGGCGGGAGGCGACAAAGGAAAATAGCCTGAAGATAGTACTTGGGTTCGCAAAGCTCTAGTGAAAGAAGTGGAGTTTGATTTGGAGCATGCTCGAAAACCATTTATGGAAGCTAAGCAGAGCTTCATTGATGCCTCCACTTCAGGAAGCAGAGATAGACCGGAGCCAGAGATGAACCCATCTATGCTTACGACATTCCTAGAAACATGCATGAAGCTATTGTGCAACAGTAAGGCTATAAATGGATTACAGGAACTCATTAACATATGTGTTGGGACTGCGCCAGGAGAATCACGTGTAGTCTGGAAGATTGGAAAGCATAAGACGAGGACGGGAAGAGAAATGAGGTTAACCACACAGTTGGAGAATATGAGATGGACCAAGTAATTCTGGATTTAGGATCGGACATGAACGTTTTGCTGATGTAGACATGGGAGTGCATGGGGAGACCTATTCTACAATGGTCTCCTATTTAGCTGCGAATGGCAAACCAGCAAAAAATAATACCCCTGCGGCAATTGCAGGGAATCACCATGGATATTGAGGGAGCAAGAGCACTAGCAGACTAGTGATAGAGATTGTTGATGACAACAATCCCTACCATGTGCTCTTAGGAATTGATTGGGCCACTGCCATAAATGGAGTGATTAATCTAAAGAAGTGCAAGATGATTTTTGAGAAGAAGTCTTTGTGCATAGTTATACCCTTAGACCCTGCTGAGGGATCACGCTACATAGAGCCGATGCATGACTATGAAAGCGATGACGATTTGGACTGCATCTACAAGATAACTACGCGAGAGCAAGACTGGGTAAATCCCACCGTGGATGGGTAGATCTAATGGGAGCACGAAAGCTCCTGTACTTCAAATTTAGATGAGGACATAGAGTGATGGCAGAACTAGTTACACGAGGTAACTACGCTTAATTATAACATGATGACAAGATCACTGCATTGTGTATCAACAGAAGTGATAGATCTCCCTACTTATGATGAGTTAAGTGAGGTAGATACTTTCTTGGATAACTTTGAAATGGAGGTACCAGAAAAGCAACATTTCCAGGCCTTGAATTGGATACTATGTGCTACACTCGTGAGGTGGTGGGGTATGCACCAAGGGAGCTTTGAGGACTAGTGCGAACGCAGGAGAATGATGTGCACACGGTTTGGGAAGCCTATAGTTCGATTAACAGATAAATACAATGGGTAGAATGATCTGTGCATACATATGGCCAATCAGACATAGGCTTATGGGGAGAAGCAACAACCGGAGTGGGTGCACCTATTCTGTCACACCCTGGATGTTATACCAATGAACTGGTGTATATAAACAAAGCTTCGCCATGGGACAAGTGAATGGTATGTCCTACATGAAGGGTTCATGATGACCTTCAAGTTTGAGGATGGATGTAGGATAGTATTGATGAAGTGCTACAAGAAGTAAAAGCAGTTATCTTTAGGATGTCGCAGGAGTCAATAGAGATTATTCAACCTGAATGGGTTGCTCAATTAAGTTGCACACTGGAGTGTTATAATGTAACTTCTGAGGAAGAGGATGAAGATCCAAGGAACATTGATATTCCTAAGACAAAATGCCAGTGTGAGGTTCAAGGACCACAAATCAAGAACCCTAACATAACTGCTTCGGTAAATACTAAGCTGGTAAATATTGGTACAGAGGAAGAACCTAAATTCGCAAAGATTGGGGACAACTGGTACAACGCGACGGTGGGCAAGGTCACTGAACTACTCCTTGAATATCAGGACTTATTCTTGACCAATTTTATGGTCTTAAAGGGAATAATCGGAGATTTACGGGTAATGAGGATCACGTTGAAACATTATGCAAATCCAGTTAAGTAGAGGCCATATCGCTTAAATCCAAAATACAAGGAAAAGATCTGTGTAGAATTAGACAAGATTCTCATGGCAGGCATCATTGAGCCTGTGGAGGAATCTGACTGGGTAAGTTCGATGGTAGTACAAGAGAAGAAGCAAGAGGATGAAATAAGAATATGCGTGGATCTCATAAAGTTGAACGACTTGTTCGTACATGATCCATTCCCAACGTCGTTCATAGATGAGGTGCTGGACAATGTAGGCAATCAGGAAGCATATTCTTTTATCGATGGGTTCTCGGGGTACCATCAGATCAGGATCGCGCCAGAGGATAGGAGCAAGACAACCTTCGCAACAGAGTGGGGTTTCTTTCAATACACTATCATGCCATTTGGATTGAAGAAAGCACTAGCCATCTTTTCGCCCGTAGTTGTTGTGACGTTCAGGGAATATATTCATAAATTCTTGGAGGTCTATTTTGTTGACTGGATTGTATTTGGGTTGGTCAGGAGCCATGTAGAGAACTTGTGCTTGATGCTAGATACATGCCAAATTGTGCTTAACCTCAAGAAATGTATGTTCCTCGTTCCTTTTGGGAACTTGTTGGGACATGTGGTTTGTAAACAAGGGTTGATGGTAGACCCCATGAAAATCGTGGTGATTCTGAATTTTGAAGCACCGTGCAATGTGAAACAGTTGTGTGCTACTTTGGGACATATGGGGTACTAAGTAAAGTTTATCAAAATTTACACCCAAATCACTGCAGTGATGGAAAAACTATTAAAGAAGGATGTCATGTTCTTCTAGGATGATGACTATAAAAACAGCCTGGATATCTTGAAGGAGAAGATGGTGACTATGTCGATTCTTGTCTTCCTGAACTAGAAGAAAGAATTCCATGTTCATGTTGACGTGTCGTGTATAGCACTGGGGGTAGTTCTCAACTAGGATGGCAGAGAGGGCTTGGATCACCCTATCGCATTCGCGAATCGTAGATTATCTAAAGCAAAAAAGAAATATTCCACCACTGAATGCGAGGGACTAGCTATAGTGTATGCGCTCCCAAAATATCAGCACTATTTGCTAGGGGGGCACTTCAAGATGTATACAGTTCATTCTGCGTTGAAATACTTGGTCAATAAGCCTATGTTGGGGGGGTGCATATGCAGGTATCTTTTATTGTTCCAAGAATATGATTTTGAAGTTGTTGTGAAGCCTGGACGACTGAACGTGGGACTTGATCACCTGTCGTGCATTGAGATAGGGGAGGAACCTACCAACTTGGAGGAAGGACTACCCGACGTGCAGATTTTTGTTGTGCACATAGCGGATGGAAATTTTGAAGATATAATTCACTTTCTAACAACTGGAACTACACCAAAAGGTTACTATGTCCAGTAGAAGAAGGAACTAGTGGTGCATGCATAAGATTTCTCTGTCATTACAAGGCACCTATACAAGATGGGGAATGATGAGATACTACGAAGGTATGTACCTAAATTTGAATGAAGCAATATCCTCACAGATGCTCATGGGGCCACTACGGGAGGACATTATGTAGGGAGATCGACCGAGAAGAAGATTCTCTACGCAGGGTTATGGTGGCCAACCCTTCATCAAGATTCAAAAGTACATTGCAAGGTCTGTGATGTATGTCAAAGAACAAGTAAACCATCGCAGAGGGACGAGATGCCTTTGAATCGGCAAATGATGCTACATCCCTTTGAAAAGTGGGCGATCGACTTTGTAGGACCTATCAAACCTCAAGGAAAAATGGGCGCGAGATATATTATCACTACGACAGAGTACCTGACTCGTTGGGTAGAAGCGCAGCCGGTAAAAGATTGCATGGCCACGAAGGCCTCGAAGTTTCTATTTGAACATGTATTGACATGATTTGTATGTCTCAAAATCTTGATGAGAAATCATGGTACACATTTCCTGAATGAGACAATCAATGCACTGATAGAATAATTTGACGTTGTTTGATCACAAGACAGAAGATTGTCCTATACTGATAGCTAGGATACGTGACAAAGGAGTGCTACCACCTCCCTCGAATAAGAACCTGCAAATGATGAGGTTTGAGCCACGAGAGGAAGATCTAAAAGTAAATATTGTGATCCGAAGTGGAATTGCGACAGGAGATGACAAAGGGAAACACCCGGAAGACATTACCTGGGAACGTGAGACTAGATCACCTATTGTGCATCGAGACAGGGGAGGAACCTACTAGTTTGGAGAAAGGATTACCTGATGCACAACTGTTTGTTGTGCACATAGTGGATGGACATTTTGAAGATATAATACACATTATAACAACTGGAACTACACCGAAAGGATACTCTGTCCAGCAAAAGAAGGCATTAGTGGTACGCACAACAAATTTATCTGTCATTGTTGGGCATCTATACAAGATGCAGAATGATGAAATATTGCGAAGGTATGCACCTAAGTTTGAATGAAGCAGCATCCTCACTGATGCTCATTGGGGCACCAAGGCAGGACATTATGCAAGAAGAGAAACCACGCAAAAGATTCTATGCGCAGGGTTGTGGTGGCCAACCCTTTATTCGGATTCAAAAGAATATTGCAAGCCATGTGGTGTATCTCAAATAACAGGAAGGCCATCACAGAGGGATGAAATACCTTTGAATCCAAAAATTGTGTTGAAATCTTTTGAAAGTAAATAGATTTTGTAGGACCCATTAAACCTCAAGGAAAGACAGGCGCAAGGTATATTACCACTGCGACGAAGTACTAGACCCGTTAGGCAGAAGCGTAGCCAGTGAAGGATTGCATGGGTGTGACTATCGCGAAGTTTCCATTCGAGCATGTACTGACATGATTTGGATGTCCGAAGATCTTGGTGAGTGATTGCAGTACACACTCCCTGAACAAGACAATCATCGCGCTAATAGAGGAATTCCAAGTGTATCACCAGAAGAGCACACCTTATCACCCACAAGCTAACAGGATAGTGGAGGCATTCAACAAAATGCTTGAAAACACAATGACCAAGGTATGCAATGCACAATGAAGTGAATGGGACCTACCCATACCTGCAGTGTTATGGGCTTATCGAATGACATGCGAGAAACTGATGGGAGGGACACCTTTTAGGCTTGTCTATGGAGTGGAAGTTGTAATGCCTATGGAATACATCATGCCTAGTCTATGCATAGCAGTGCTCATGGGTAGGATGGATCACAGAGCCCTGGAGGAGAGGCTTACCCAGCTGGATAAGCTCGAAGAAGAACGATTTTTTGTTGGATTTCACCAACAATTCCAAAAACAGCATGAAAAGGCATGGCACAACCAACACATCAAGTTGCGCAAATTCAAGGTAAATGATCTGGTGTTGTTGTATGATAGTAAGTTCGATAAATTCCCAAGGAAGTTCCGGATGCACTAGTTAGGGTCATATATTATTAAGGAGATTACCAATGGAGGCGTGGTACAGCTAGTCAAGTTAAATGGGTAACCCCTCCCAGGAAAGGTGAATGGTAGTCGCTTGAATCCATACACTGGCGATCCAGTGATGTGACTATATGAAAGTGGAATAGTCTTAGCGCTCTATGCAACTAAAAGGAGGAGCGGGACTACAAACTACTCTACCCAAGAATTGTGCGATGTCAAGACTGCGTTCAGTAGCAAAGTGTAACAGGGTTCGCGACAGTGCGAAGATCACTGTGCTGGTGCACAGGTCTGTTGGCAAGTGACCGTTAAAGTCACTATTCACGATTTGATGCTTGGTTAGAGGCCAAATGGAGTGGGCGGTAGGAATTTAAGGTGAAATTTATGGGCTAGATTTTTGAAAATCTGCAGCCAATCTAACATTAATGGACCAAATGTGGGGTGAACAGTCGAATTCAAATTCAAAAGGTGCTATAAATTACAAGTGGATGTCCAGTAAACAACACTTGGTAATTTGAGAACTGAGTTGTTGCGCGCTCGAGTATTCATGTACCGAGACTTATTCGAGACTCTGAAAGGAAATTCATTGTTTGAGAAACTACCAGAGACACTAAAAGAACTGTGGAGTAGCTCTATGTTAGCACCCGAAGAAGCCATGGACACAGGAGTAGTGATAGCTGAGGAAGCTGTGTAGGAAATTGCAGAAGTGGAAGCCCCAGAGAGCTGTAGGTTTTAACCCCATACAGAAATTACCTGCATACGAATTCTAAATCACAGAAAAATAAACAATGCGAGAGCATAACACATAAAACACATATA
>APFE031280287.1:140490-157863 GCA_000404065.3 Pinus taeda | reverse complement strand
TGCTTTTTGGAGGGTATAACATGCAGGAAATAAATGTGCTAAAAGGAAAGTTGGCAAATTAATTTTCAATGAAGGATTTGGATGCTGCAAAATAAATCCTTCATATGAGAATAAATAGAGACAGGGAAAATCTCAAATTAACATTGTCTCATACTAAGTACATACAAAAGGCGTTGGAAATATTTAATATGAAGAATGAAAAACTAATTAGTACACCTTTGGCTATACATTTCAAAATAGGTAAGGATATATGTCCCAAGACTCAAGAAGAGATGGATTATATGTCTAAAGTTCCATAGGCATCAACATTTGGAAGCTTAATGTATGCAATGGTCTGCACAAGGCCTGATAGTTCACATGCAAAGGGATTTGTAAGAAGGTATATGAACAATCCAAGAAACGAACATTGGATAGCAGTGAAGTGGATTCTTGGGTATTTGAGAGGCACCACAAATCAACCATTATGCTTTGAGGTTCAGACATTGCTCTACAGGGATATGTTGATGCGTATATGGCAGGTGATATAGATAATAGGAGGAGAACCATATGGTATGTGTTTAGTATAGGTGGAACAACTCACAGTTGGATTTCAAAAATGCAAAGTGGTTTTTCACTTTCAAAGATGAAATTAGAGTATGTTGTTGGTATAGAGGCTAGTAAAGAAATTATTTGGTTGCAAAGTTTTGTGGACGAATTGGCTAAGAAGTAGGAGATGGCAAGTTTATACACTAATATCAAGAGTGTGATTCATCTTACAAAGAACTCAAGATTTAATTCCAACACTAAAAATATGCATCTCAAGTACCATTTCATATGGTTAGTGTTGAAATATGGATAGTTGAAGCTGGAAAATGTTCACACTAGCCATAATCTTGCAGATATGTTAACAAAAGTTGTAAACAAAGAGAAATTGAGATTCCACTTGGTTTCAATTGGTATTCAAGTATGATTATGAAGATGAGAAACATTCAGGTCCAAAGTGGAATTGTCCAACAAATGAAGCAGCGACATCATTGCTATAATACATCTCCAAGTGGGAGATTATTAGGTGTGGAGCTTGATTATCTCTTTTATTCAGAGGTATCACCATCTTAGAACCCAGTTCACAATGGGGTGAGACGGTTTCCCATTTGATTGTCTTCAGGGTGGCTCTTGGGGGGGACGGGTCAATGACAATTTTATGACCCCCCGGGCAGGGGTTCAAGCGCAACGCCCTCAAGGCCAAAAATAGATGCAAAATTTCCTTGTCAAATATTGTAATTTCGTAGTCAATCTGAGTCATTTATTAGGTGGATGATACAATGGTATAAGTTATGTTTAATTTAGGGTACTTTTCCCTAGAAGGAAACCCCTCACTATATATGAGGGAATTTTATTGCGATTATGTATATGTGTATTTTGAGTGAGAAAAAGAGAGGAGATTGTCTGAGAGAGACGAGGAAATTACAACAAATCTTCTATAGGTTGTATCTGTCATTTTGTTGGATAATATAATGGAAGGACTGCATGTTTCTCTGTGGACGTATTCCAAACAAGGTGAACCACGTATATTTGTGCCTCTCTTGTTTTATGCATTTTTTGTGTTTGTGTTTCTATGGTATTTTATGTGTTCCATTACTCTATAATATATAATTTTCCAATAGCCAAGTCATGTCTTGTATAAGTGTCATCATAATTTCATATGTGTCCATGTCTATTTCCACTTCATTTGTGGATGTAATTACTGTATTCTCAAACAAATACAAGATTTAAAAGAGGTGGAAGACCAAGAGTGAAATGTGGAATATGTAAAGTCACATATGGAGAAAAGATTAAAATATAATTTCAAAGTCCATTTAGGAGTCCAAGAGTCATGAGGGTAGCTGAAGAGTCATAGGGGATAGGAAAGATCACTCTTCTTGGCATACAAGGAGATCATTGTTCTTGGCATAGGAGAAGATCATTCTTTTGGAGAAGAAAAAAATGACTTAACACTTCCATTGTTGGAGCTAGTGTCTCACCATTGTAACTATGTACTTAGATATTTCACTTAATAATTGAATCATATTGAGCTAGTGCACTTGCATGCATGTATTATGAATGTTGTAATACTATTCTTTAGATGTTTTTAGTATATGTTATATTCATATGTACTAATCAAATTGAACTACTTTATTGGATTTTGTTCTTATCTTGTTGAATTTGTGTTGTATTTTATTTAATGATCATTATGTCTATGTTAATTATTTCTCTAGATACCTAATGAATATTTCCTTGCTCTCATGTGCCTCTCTTAGGATACTACTATTACTTTCCTTTTAGACACTCACTCTTTTCGCCCACTTGTGAGCGTATCCTTTTACACATTGCAATTGGTGTTTCACACTATCAACATACTTCCTGATATCAAAAGTTGTGTTAATTCATCATGTTACCCATTGAAGCCAAGACAAAACATTAAGTTATGGTTTCCAAGACAATACTCCAATGGGGCTCCTACTCCAAATGGTGTAATGTCTAATTGGAACTTCACATCAAGAAGACCCCCTGTATGTTAGTGGAATCCATCACCATCAACATTTTTGCACTAGAAGGAGGGTCAAATGACAAGTTGTGCCTGCTAATTCTATTTTTAACTTCTTAGCTTAACTGCCACATTACCAAATCATATTCCTGGGATGTTTTTCCAAGGATATTGATCTTTTCATCCCCATAGAAATTGTTCAAACCTTGTATCATTTAATTTTGATGGTTGGGGTGAAATAACTATCATTGAACATGTGTTTCAATTTTCTAAATTCTTTCTTTCCAATGGAATACATTGTAAGGATGCCATGGTGAGACTATTCACCCTCACATTTGAAGGTTGAGTCAAGAAATTATGGCATAGATTACCAATTGCTTCTATCAAGTCATTTGAGTAACTTGTTAGGGAGCTTCATGAATCCTTCGACAAAAATAATTATCAAGATGTATATGATAGAATTAATCATCTTACAATGAATTTAGCTGAATATTTACAATGTTTCCTTAATATATTTCTACAACTTTGTTGTGATTGTCTTGAAGAATATTTTGACTATAATTTTTTCATAAAATATTTTTAGAGTGTAATTTTTCTCTCTATCAAATATTTTTAATATGATACCTTGGATGATTCCACTCTTCCCACTTACATTGATCATGAAACATCCCAAATTTTTGATGAGGAGTCCACTATTTATTTTGTTCCTTTTCCTCCTCCCTTTTCAATAGCAATTTGGGTACCTCCTTGTGAAGATGTTGAAGTTGGGAAATATGTTAATTAAATTCTTGGTATGTTTTCCCAACCTTCAACTAATGCCCATGATTCAGATGTGATGGAGTAAATATCATAGTGGTTTAATGATTCATAAGGTGAAGACTAATCCATTGAATTTTCATGATGATATTGACAGTAATAAATTTAACCTTGAATATGATTTGATCAAATGTATGATTACCTCAAGGGATACCCTTCAACATATACCATCCATATTTCGTGACTCCTTATTCCTTTGTACACTTGATCAACCTACTTCAACTCTTAATGATGTTCAATTTTTTGTTTCAAGTAGTAATCAAGAACAAGGTAGTTGGATTTCACATGTAGAGGAGCAAAGTGTTGAATATGTGTCCTATATTTCTTCCCTATTTCAATATGATAATACTGAATTTCTAGCTAATCACCAATATTGTAGTCTTGATAAGTTATCAAATGATTCTGGACCCTACATTCAATTTGATACTTTGGATAACCATCACCTTGACATCCATGCTACTATTAATACATATCGTGATGAGTGCCCAATTACATCAGATGATATATTTCCTTCTTTTGAGGGCTTGTATTTTCAAAGTATCGATTCAAGACCTAATCTTTATAGTGTACAGTCGCAATTTATGGGTGGGATACTCTTTCAATTCAGATTGATCCTAAAATTCCTCTAATTCATACATATTCATATGACAATCCTAAATAGTTAAGTTGTTAGGATTTTGAACCTTTGGTATACCTATTGGAGAAATTCAAGGTCAATATGAATGTTAAATTGGTATGCCTATCTTCGACCATTATATTGATGAAAATGACATGATGATATGTTGTTCTTATAAGCTAAATTTGATTTAGTTGCAATTTGTGCTCCTCCTCTAGAGTCTTTTCATCCTTCCTCACCTCTAGCACACTTTTCATTCTACCCAATTATCTTTGATAAGTGTGTTATAACAACAAGGCCTAAAAGTTATTTAAATCTTTATTTAGTTAGTCATAGTTGCAATTTGGTATAGGATGGTGTTATCCTACAATTAGAGGACCAAAGGTTTGAATCTATTATCCATTATTAATTCAATCTTAAATCTTTCATAAGTAAGGATGAAGATGTTCCAACTATATCTTATCAAGGGAATTTTTTGGTTGATGCATTTAAAATATATATCCATCAGGAGTTTTATATGCTTAATCTTAATTCTAACCAAAGTAGTGGAACTAATAATTTTTTCATTAATATATTTGAAGATAGTGGCATATATGTACATCTTCATTTCTCTAAGCCACCCAAACTCGATGATCCACCATTAGAATGTTCAGTGACATGTAATTAAATTGAGGCATTTTATTACTTGTGGATGGTTATGTCAGGTTCTCTAAATTTTACTGATATCTTCGAATTGAGCTAGATCTATATTTTCATGCATAGTTATTTCCTTAACATTCATCCACTTGTTGTGACTTCATTCTTAAAGGAATTTCAGTGTTTCCAAGTTAATCTTCCTGATCCTTATGATATACTTTCTAATCAAATAAATGATTCTTGTTAGGTTAGTACATTTTCATTTGAATCCCTTCTATTAGACTAAGGGTTGGAGAAAACATCTTCTGTGGATCCTTACAACCTTAAAAACTCTCATTCTGATAACCAAGACAAAGGTCATTTTGGGTTGGAGGATTTCTCTCTATCAAACTCTTCCATGATAGATAAGTTTCTTGCCCATTTTGTGTATGTCATGAAATTAATAATATTTCTTGCATAATATCTCTTCTTGAGTGTTTGAAAATGCTTAAATCATTCAGTGCATTGTAACAACCCTCGTTAAAAATCTCATGTAAAAATATATAATACCACATTGATGTGATGTGTATTCCAAGTTGAATGTTGCGGAAAACATCAACTTGTGGGTGTTCATCAGCTTAATGGCAAAGGAAATTGGAAAAGGTGATGAAAAAGAATTTGCGAAGGAAACATGGCATTTTTGGCACATTTATTTATGAAAATATGGAAATTAGGAGAAAAGGAAGGTGAAAGTTCACAGGTTGCATGTGAGGAGGAAAATGAAGAAAATAGAGACCTCATTCATAAAAAGGCTTATGAGTATCAATTGACAAGCTCTTAGTTAGTGTAATATCTTACTAAATGTAAGCTCTTAGTTAGTGTAATCTATTGGCTCAATATTTTCCTATGGTTATGCATGGGATCAGGAATGCCAAAGAGGGCAAGAAGAAGGAAGGAGTAAGCAAGGGAGAGTGGGATCAATTAGCTACAACCTGGTTCTCTCTAGGTATAACTTTGCATGTGCGATTTACATGCTATATTTTTCATGCATGGTATTTCATGTAGTTATTTTCCTATTGTGGCATGGGTTTTTCTACATGTAAGAGTGTTTTCAACATCACCTTTCCATTTTCGGATAACGATGGTGTGATGGGGTTCTCATGTCTTGGTTGAGATGGATTTCCTAATGGACTCGAAGCTAAGTGGGGTGGACCTATAACTGCTACAGCA
Organism: Pinus taeda; assembly: GCA_000404065.3. NCBI lineage: Eukaryota > Viridiplantae > Streptophyta > Pinopsida > Pinales > Pinaceae > Pinus > Pinus taeda. The sequence goes on along the minus strand of APFE031280287.1, from coordinate 152,083 downwards.
CATGGCCTAAAGTTTCTTGAACTTGACTTTGTATAATGATAAAGCCATTGGGCTAGTGGCCCATGAGCCAGATTGTGGGTTGCATTAAATCCAAGCTTTTGGTGCCTCGATGGGCCTAGGAATCCTTATCAATGAATGGTAGGATATATAATAAATAAAAGAGGTGGTTTGTTCTCTGTTTTTCATAGTGATCCTGAGTTTGGGATATGTGGTAAATCTTAGAGAGTGGGTCCCGTTTTAGGGCCTAGTGATTTGGGTTTGGATTGTGGCAAAGCCTAGAGAGTGGGTCTCAGTTTAGGGCCTACTTATCTAGATTTGGTTTGTGGTAAAGCATGAGAGACTATGAGACAGGAAAATTCCTCATGGTGTAGGTGGAGAATTCTAGTGGCATCCATGCTTGTTTGGCCTAAAGAGACAGGAAAATTCCTCACTGTGTAGGTAGAGAACTCTAGTGGAATCCATGCTTGTTTGGACTACCGATTGGGTGGAGATCATGGTAAATCCTACTATGATGTGGTCATTGTGTTGGCCTAGTCATCCAGGATGGATTATGGTAAATCTTGGTTTTTATTAATGAGGGTGAGGTGGTTTAGCCTCGATATTCCCTGGTTGGTTCTTTTCGTTTGAATTCCACATTCATGCTTGGCATATAGCTCGACAGTGAATGGATGAAGAGAGAATTGGCTCAGCCATTTTACCATCAGGCGGAACATGGAAGTCCCATCTTGGGTTTGGATTTTGCATAATTAATGAAAGGTTATCTCTCCTTATATTTATATGAGCATTTTGATGGATTATATGTGGTCTATATGGATTTACTTTCATGAGTATTTATATTGTTATTATGTTTCTTATATGTGTGTTTTATGACACCAGTTATGTGTGGATCTCAACATGTTTTTACTTGTAAATGAGTGGATAGTGTATCTATGGTCTAATAGATGGTAATGCAGCAAATGACATGAGGGAACAATGCTTCTAATTGATTCTCATATAAGTACAAGATAGATATTTTTAATTATGTTGGTTACACCTATAGATTACATGCTTGCGATGTGTTTGAGGACATGCTTACCATGGCTAGTAGGGGTTTGGTTAAGGTGTTGTTTAAGTTATTACTTTTTATCATTGTTTCCATGTTCTTTTACTCTGATTAGGTTATCATTTCATTCCAAGTAGTGACCTAGGCTCTGGGCCTAAAAATGTCGGTAAAATCATGGGAATGCTAGCAAAAAATAGGAAAAATGAGTCTCTCGACACTGGCAGGCAAGCTTGTGAGAGCGACTTTGGATTTCTAGATGTTGTCATGCCTATAGCATGAGAGGAATTGAGGCCTAAGTTGGTCAAAAATTCAGTAGGACCAAAGGAAAAATTGTCTGAAATGATGGATTGGTTCCTAAGGGTCCTAAATCTGATGTTGAATGTTTGCATGTTATGTTTCCATCAAGTCCACTTCCAGAAGGTGAAATAGGAGGTTGAATCCAATCATAGTAGCCTCTCATCGCATGTTTACCCTAATTGGCATGGTTACATGGGTTGATGTGGAAGGAGGGTGTTAGCGAGTGGTATCAAAGCATGGTTCATCTGTCGAACTGGATGGGTTATGTGTTGGTTATGCATGCATGTCAATTGCATGTGTCTCTCATACTTTCATTCTATGTGCTTGTTGCATTGCACAATGTTGACCATGGTTGTAGTAAGGTCCTCATGAGGAACTTGATGTTGATTTTGGTGAATTTGATCATCATGAGTATATGATTGGTTACATATTTTTATATGATGATTACATGTTGTTATATGTCACTTGATTACATCCTTGTATGGTAGTTTTCATTCTTGTTTGTTTGATTACATCTATCGGTCTTGTAGGTTGGTTACAAGAATTGATCTATTATGGTCGATGACATGCGCTCATGCGTATGTGGAGTTTATTAGGCATTTCTTATGCATGTTGATTCTTGCATCTGGAAACGTGTATAGTGGAGTAATGGTTGTTGTCATGCATGAGGTCATGGTTTGTGTATTTGATATGCTCATGCGTTGATGACTAAACTCTAGCTAGAATGATGTGGATATGATTTGGTACTCATGTGTTTTATGTCTATATGCACTTATTATGCATGTGTGGTCTTAGTTATAGTTATGCGTGAATAGTAGGTTAAACATGGCTTGTGAAGTCAAGATAGGAAATCTATGTCATCATGGTGCTATTCGTTGTGATGATGTGAATCGTTTGGTTGAGATAGAGCAGGAGATGCACATCCTCAAAGTGAAGTTGTATCATTGGACCTCGAGGCAAGACCATGTCGTCATATAGATTCGCATGTTGGGCATGCAAATACGTAGGTTAATGATTGTATGTGCATTATGGTTAGGTGTATGTCTTTCACTATTTTGGTGTCAGATATTCATGTGGTTGTATGCATTTCCATTGTTTTTTTATGTTAGATCACTTGATGATTAGGTTATATGTTGTTGATGAGCATGATATATAGCTTGTTGTTTCTATACGCTAGTAACTTGATGATTATGGTTATTACATTGATATCTTGATGTTATATTTATTTTCTTAACCTAGATTGGCATGTGCAGATGGTTATGGTTATGATATTCAAGTATGAGTCGACTTATTGTGACTTGGTGTGTAATACAATAGACTGATCATACATATGTGATTGTTATGCATGAACGACAAATGTTTATAATCTTTGGATGTGAACATGCTAGTTAGTGCATACTACAAATATAAATATCATATTTATGTTTGATTTAATATCTTGTGACGTTATATCATGCTAACTAGATTGATTATGCACATAGGATTACCTCCCATGAGATACATTAAGGTATGAACTTGTTTATGTCATCTACCTTGTGATTCACTATTTCATTATGACATATGTTTGTTGTTTGAGTGTTTGGTGTCTAGTTTATTTATTTAACATGATATGCTTTCAAGTTGGTTGAATGTTTGATGAATTTCATAATATGAGTATGTGTTCCAATGATATTGTTTTAAGATGATTGTACTAACACATAGATGTTGAGACCATTTATTTGAAATTGAGCGTAATAGGTGACAGTTGTATCATCATGTCTAATGAGTATGAGTTAACTATTGGTTATGACATGATTTTTTTTTAAATTTGATTTCAAATTGATAGATATGATTTTCTTGATATTTGGAACATGTGGTTGACATGTGTGAGTAGTTGTAGGAAACATGTTTGGTATTCATGTAATAACGTAATAGTTGATGTTTTTATATAACTAATAGTTGGGTGAAGTGGCAATACATTGTAAGCCTTGATTGTAGCAAGGTAAATAGGTAAAGGAAAAGAATTGGGCAAGAATTCCTTAGGCTATGTTTGGAAACCCTAATTCCAAATGAATGTGTAATTTGCACACATGAAATCTTCTTGACCTTGATTTGTCTGAAATTATGTGGATATGTTCTATATTCATGGACATGTAATTGAGATATATATTAGCTAGTCTCTAGTTATAGGTGGATATGTCAAAGAATTGGAGTCCCTCGAGAGATGGCGTGGATCTGTTTGGTTAGAAGGCATCGTGCTTGGAATAAGAACATAAGGTAACTAGTGTATTGTTATGTTTAATTATGCATTGAAAGTTATATGTTTATGGAAATATGATCCAAAGAGTTCTATCAAAAGAGAGGTTGCCATGAAATCTCAAAGAAGGCTTAGGTTGAGATTTCCTACAAAGCCATGGTGATTGAGTCATGGTGTTTTTTGTTAGTCTTGTGCTTTTGGTATTTTGCAATTTCTACGCTTGGTTTGCATTTTGTGTGTATCTGGAACATATATATGTCACTTGGGCTATAGTTTCGTATTGTTATTATTTTCATGTTTTTCTTCTTATTTGTTTCTCGTCCTTAATTTTATGTTTTGGGTCTTGGGAATTGGTTTGGAAGGATGAAAATTAATGGAGCTTGGGGAGAGCTATGTGGTACCCAATAGGTCATGTAAGACTCGAATGAAGCTTGCTTCATGATTAAGTGTAGCAGAGGGTAGGACTCTAATAGTTGATTGGACTGGTTGGTTCCATGGTGGTAAATGGATAGTGGCAGTATATACATCAAAAGGGTAATCAGAAAAGGAAAGTAAATGGATCTGAGGTATCAGATGCCTTGGCTATGCTGGGAACAATTTTTCTCAATGTTTTGCATGTTGTTCATGAATAAAGGAAGGTCTCTTAACCTAGTCCTTATGTTATTTGGTAATTATGTTATGATCATGATTATGCTAATTTTTATATATGTATACATGTATGTATGTATGTCGTTTTCTGGAAGAATGATGATTGTTTTATGTGAATGATTATATATGTATGTATCTATGTATCTATGCCACTATTTGATAGGGTCATCAAGAATCATCCTTGTGAACGAATGATTGCTTACACAAACAAATGTCATGAAGAGGTTCTTGGTCTTATGAGGAATCAATGAAGAAGAGTAGTCGTGACAATTATACAAGTTCAATATCATATGATTATGAGTCGATATTATGTGATTATAATATGTCTATGACATGGTTAGGTTATATTGAGGGATACAACAATGAAATGAAAGAAGTGTGGTCTACGACATGCTTGGACAAACTTGGATACGACACTAGAAACAAGGATTCTTGGTAAATATAGTGTGGTTTTGGACATCTGGTATTATTTGTGTGTACATGTTTCATATGTGATGTTATGCACATGTAGTTTTGTGCAGATATTTCATATGCAGTGCTGGGTATAGAAAGTGCCACATAGACATTGGATATGCAGTGTTATGTATAGATGATGCTATGTACATGTTAGATATGTAGTCCTATCTAGATGTGGTGTTGTGTGAATATTGTATGTGTGGAATTATGTACATATGGTATTTTTTGTGTGATTTTACAAGTGGTGTTGTGTGCATGTGGTGTTGTGTACATGTTTTACAAGTGGCATTGTGTGCAAGTGGTGATGCATAAATGTCGTGCATGTAGCGCTATGTACATGTGGTGTTGCGTACATGTCATGCATGTGGTAATGTGTACATGTGATGTTGTGTACACAATGTACAATGGTGCAATGTAGATATGGCATTATGTACACATTTTGTAGATAGTGCAATGTACATGTCATGTTATGCACATATTGTTGAGGTGGTGCTTTGTACATATGGTACTAGTGTATGTGTGGTATTGTGCACATGTCATACATGATGTGTTGAAGGCATGCATTACTAGGTTCATGTATTGAATGGTGTTGTATGTTTTGTGTGGTTGTATCTATGTGAAGCACACTACTTGTATGTGCATATGGTTGAGGAGAAGGTACTAGGTATTTGTCGGGTGTGGCAACTAGTCCATAGTACATATGAAATAAGGACAAAGGTGGACGCTACGGATTGATTAACGGATAAGTATCAGTATTTTTTTTTAGTTTTATTATGAATGTGATTTATGATTCTAGTTTATGATGGCTAAATGTGATTTATGATTTTTATCTATGATGGCTTTGTTTTGAACTAACTTGATGTGATATGTTTATGAATCATATTTTGATCAAATAGTCAGTTTGACTTGTTGTGGTAATAATTGAACAAAATTGAAATTGTAACTTCTTAATGAGCCACCAATGTGGTTCAATTTGAAGTTATTTCAATTTATTTTGAATCCAGTGGAGATTATGTTCTTGGAACAAGAATGCATGAAAGTGTTCATTGAGTGGTTCAAATCGACCAAAAGAATTGGTAGAAACAACAAAAATAAATTTGAACATGTAGCAATATCCTAGTAGAGTACTTCAAGAGTATGTCCATTGTGGTACATTGGTACCCAATAGTGTCCATGGATTTCCATGAGTATTCTATGACCATTATGATCGTTGAGGCAGGTATATTCCTTTATTTTTTGACCTTCCTATGAGAGGAAGCCATGCCAAGGGATGGATCGTTCGAGATAAGGGATGTCGGGGAACTTGCAAGGTGAGTGACTGCATCGAAGGAGGTGACCAGATTTCCTAAGGGACTCTATAGTAGAGAAGGGAAGTTCATAAAAATATTCATTGTGGTCATCATCATTGAGAAATTGAATCAAATTCACATTGGGAGTGTGCCCTGAAGCAATGATTTGTTAACTATTCACTGAGGGGACAAGTGGTGTAGGATTATAACGGTAGACATTGGATGTAGCAGTGGATTTTGTACTTCAAGGGAAGGAGGTGAATTCTGGTATTACTTTGAGGGTAGGGGTTTATATTCCCTTGTTGATTGATATGAACATTGTATCCTATTTTTTGTTGATTTAGAAAATGTGCATATGTGTATATCTGTGTACTATTGTAATTATTATGTCGCATTGGATTTATAAAGCTCCATAGACAATATGATTATTTGTTGGGTGAAGGAAACGTGGTAGTAATTGTTAATATCATAATGAGATATTATATAAAGATCTACTAAATGGTATGATTGCCATTTTTATTAATGGTAATTGTAAATACTACAACAAGCTGTGTTATAAAGCTCCATGGATAGTATGCTTTGTTTTTAATAGTATTCTTGGTTATAGGTGTCATTGAATACCTACGATGGTGTTCCCCCAAGGGGGAGGGTTTTGTAAGGAACTTGGTTAAAAAACTCATCTAAAAATATATAACACCATGGTTGATGAGACATATATTCCAAGTTGAATGTTGGGAATAACATCCTAGTGTGGTTGTTTATTAGTTTAATGGCTAAGAAAGTTGGCAAAGGCAATGGATAAGACATTGAAAAGGGAAAATGGCATTTTTGGCTCATTTATTTATGAAAATAGTGGAAATTAGGTGAAAAGGAAGGTGAAAGGTCACAGGTTGCATGTGAGGAGGAAAATAATGGAAAATAATGGAAAATGAAGAAAGTAGAGGCCTCATTCATAAAAAGGCTTCGGAGGATCAATTGGTAATCTCTTAGTCAATGTAAAATCTATTCAATGTAATCTCTTCAGTGAATATTTTGCTATGGTTATGCATGGTATCAAGAAAGGAAAAGAATGAAAGAAGAAGGAAGGAGAAAGCAAGGAAGAGCAGGTTCAAGAAAGTACAACATGGTTCTTCGCAGGTATCACTTTGTGTGTGTGATTCCCTTGATAGATTTGGCATGCATAGTATTTCATGGGATTATTTTGCTATTGTGTCATGGGTTTTTTTAGGTGTAACAATGGTTTCTACCTAGCCTTCCCATTTCTGGATAGCCATGGTGTGATGGGGTTCTCATGTCTTAGTTGAGCTAGATTATCGGATGGATTCAAATCTCTATTGGGTGGATCCTCGAATGATAGAGCATATGGTCTAGTGGTCCCTAAACTAGATTGTGGTTAATGGTAAATCCACTAGCCTAGTTACCCCTAAGCTATAATATGGGTTGTGGTAAAGCAAACATTGTGTTGCCTCAGTGGGCCTGATAATCCTTGTCAGTGAATGGCAAGATATACAGTAAAGCCAAGAGATGGTTTGGTCAATGTTAGGCCTAGTAATCCTAGGTTTGGGATATGCAGTAAAGCCTAGAGATTAAGTCTCAATTTAGGGCCTAGTGATTGGGCTTTGCATTGTAGTAAAGCCTGAGGGACTAGAAGATAGGAAAATGTGTGGCATCCGTGCTTTCTTCGCCTAGTAATCGGGTGGAGATCATAGTAAAGCCCATTATGATGTGTTCATTATGTTGGCCTAGTGATCTGGGATGGATTACGGTAAAGCCTAGCTTAATTGATGAGGGTGAGGTGGTTTAGCCTTGGTATGCCATATTTGGTTCTTTTAGTTTGAGTCCCAAATTCATGCTTGGAATATGGTGCGTGGTGAATGGATGAAGAGATATTTGGCTCAACCATTCTATGGTCAGGTGGAATGTGGAAGTCCCATTCCTAGTTTGGATTATGCATCATTAATGAAAGTTTATTTCTCCTTGTATTCTATGAGCATTTTTATGGATTATATGTGGTCTATATGGTTGTAATTTCATGAGTATTTATGTTTTTATTATGTTGGTTATATGTGTGTTTTACGACAACATCTATGTATGGATCTTAGCATGTTTTTACTTGCAAATGAATGGATAATGTATCTATGGTATAATAATGGTAACGAAGCAAGCAACATGAGGGAAAAATGGTTCTTAGTGGTTCTTAGATAAGTACAATATACCTATGTTTAGTTTCATTGGTTACAGCTATAGATTATATGCTTGCAACATGTTTGATGAAATGCATCTCATGGATAATAGGGGTCTGCTTAAGGCTGTGTTTAACTTATTTATTTTGCATCATTGTTTCCCTATTGTTTTATTGTTCATGTGTTATCATTCCATTCTGGATGGTGACCTGGGCTCTGGGCTTGAGAAGTGGCTCAACTCTCAGGAACTCTAGCACAGAATTGGAAAAATGAGTCTCTAGACATTGACAAGCAAGCTTGTGAGAGATAGTATGGGTTTCTAGATGTTGTCATGCCTATATCATGAATGTGAGTAAGGCCTAATTTAGTCAAAAATTGAGTAGGATCCAAGGGCAAGCTATCTGAAGTGTTGGATTGATTCGTGAGGGTCCTGAAGCTGATGTTGAATATCTATGTGTTATGTTTCCATCAATTCCACTTCCTTAAGTTTACATAGGAGGTTGAGTCCAATCATAGTAGCCTCTCGACGCATGTTTACCCCTATTGCAATGGTTACTTGGGTAGATGTGGGATGATGGTGTTACGTGCATGAAAATCCCTATATTAATAAAATTCTTGGGACTGATTTGGCGTATGTTTCTAATATTTTCTCAACTTAGTACCCCAATTGGTCTCCTAGATTTAGGATGTCGTAAAAAAAATTCTTGCCATAAGATTTCATATTGTTGGTTTTGCATGTAATTTTATACAAAGGGAACCAATAGAGAATCGAAAACATTTCATGTTAATCAACCAATTTGATCATAATACCAAATATTCTCTTTTTGATTTGAATGTGCTAATTGAGAATTTATTTTCCCATGAGTCTCAAGGTTTCCAAATTGGTTCTTTTGAATATCAAGATCCAATCATCGATTGGTTACAGAAAACTTACTTACAAATCTCCTATGCTAATAATAAGTTTCGATTCTTTTTAATCTTTTCAAAAACTAAACGCACAGATGAATGGACATTCACAAGTAGCCTTCAAGGTTTTTATTATCAACATTTCAATCAACAAGGTAAGGTTTGAGACTCGCTCAAACTAGCTAGTATGGTACATCATTTAGTTAATAAGAAAGACCTTCAATTCATTGTGTAAGTTTTTCAAGTTGTTATCCTTTCTTTTGAATATTACCTTATACTGATCTTAATTGTTCACATCATTGTGTTTATGGGTTGGGAAATATAGTGGGTGCAATGGATATTCCATTACATTTAGCCTTGGCCTTCTAGCTTGTTAGTCTAGGAGTAGGTATAGTGTCATTTTAGTTTCCCTTATATGCACATCCTACACTTTCTTTATTTAGTTTCTCTTTTTCTTTCTTATTTTTGTCTTGCATGTTATTTCAGTTTATTCCTCCATTTGCTTTGTTCTTTTTTCATTGCTTTGTCATTTCTTTTCTTTCATTTTTTGTTGAATAAGACATTGTATGAAAGATTCTCTTGTTTAGATCAAAAGATAATGTGGAAAGCTTGGAAAGAGAGATTTTGATGATGGACAACTCTTAGCTAATTTATTACCTCTTCTCTATGTGGGTTTAAATATATTTTAAATTCAATGATGTCTGAATGGAAAATATAATCCATTCAAATGTAAATACTTTGGTTGAAATATAAATTTTGTATCATTTCTAGTATCCTCATTCATTAACTTGGGATTGTAATTCAAGGGTTTTTTACATGTTGGTCTAGTAAAGTCCAGAAGGGTAAGCGGAAAATAAATAGTGAGCAAATCAATATTAGAGGTATATATAATTATCTCTGAAGGAACAACTTCTCATGCTCTCAATAGTTGAGGATCCGTCTTCCACCCCAGTAAATAAACAAATTCCTAAGCACATTAACATAAATAAATAAATAAATAAGGGTGAAATAAAATTGCTTCCTACACAGAGAGGTGAAGAAAGAAACTTAGCAGTGAAGTGATGCTTATGTTCCTATAGCGACTATGTTGGGAAACTGAAAAAGAAACTAATAGTAGTGCAGAAACACCAAAGATGAAAAACTAAGACTCTTATTATCTTAAACTTGCAATTTCGTATGATCTTTCTTATAGATCGAAACAATTATGGTTTGGAAAGCTTTGATAATTAGTTTAAATGAGAAAAGGAATAGAGGATACCATATCTATAATCATGTCAAATGGGGAAGACAAGGTAATCCTCACAATGAACCAATACTTCTTGAAATACTAGGGATTTTCACTTTCGATTAAAAGCTAAACAGAGAAGTTGGAGTTCTACAAATGTGTTGCCAAGTGCTGTCAATGTAACAAGTACCCTCCAAAATGTTAGGATATTCCGACACATGGGAAATAGTTAAGTTCAATTTGGTCTAGTATAGAGTTAGGTAAAGTGTGTTTCTTTACCGTTGTACATTTTATAACTTACAATCCGACGGTCACGATATGTAGTGATCCGACGGTTCATTCTCTCCTCGGTATTACCGACAACTTGATCCGTGGCTTGACACCCGATTGGTCCATGAATTCTATTTAAAGCGCATGGAGGGTCATTTGTAGGTTCACCGTGCATGAGATAAGCTTATGTAAATTTTCATTCTTTTATTAATAAATTGCCTGTAGTAACCACGTTGGCGCAGGTCATGTACTGTTTCCCTCTCTGAGGGTTTTAACCATGTCAAAATACTGATGTATTGATCTGTGATCTGTTTCTGAGCAGTGTCCTTTTGGTTTTTAGTCTGAGGAAATTACATTGTAAATTCCTACATGGTATCAGAGCTATTTGAGGGCCGCGTCTGTTGGTGATCCAAATCTGAAGCCGATAGAACTACATGCAGTTGTCGTTTCCTAGATCTACTGTTTCTGTCTGCTTTCTGGCCAAGAGGACAGCTCTGTTGTGTTCGGAGCATCTGTTCTAGTGAGGAACCCCTTTCGTTTCACGCGAAAAGGTTTCGGGTAGCCCTATCTGCGTCATTTTTAAGATCTGGAGGTATAGAGTGTTTATCTACAGTTTACTGTTATTTTATCTCTGGTTATTTTGGTTTCTGTTTATTTAGCCTTTTTTATTACCGGATCTATACCTTTCATTTCTGTGTATGCTCTTTACCCTGCGACTCTGTGCGATCTGGGCAAATCAGAAACAGAAAGGAAGATTTTTTCTCTCATGCGTATGCTCTTTTCCCCGCACCTTAGTGTGATCTTGGAAAATCAGAAACATTGAGAAAAATATTTAGTTTCCGGCTAAAGCTAACTTCGAGCCGTAAGGTTCATTTTTCTTTGCATATTCGTGTTGGGTTTTGTGTTTTTGTTTTGTAGGAAAAAAGAGCTTTCTCAAGGCAAGCACGCAACCCAAGACCCCCCACCTCTCTCTCTCTCTCTCTCTCTCTCAAATTTTTTGTATAGCTCAATTGGTTCAAAGCTATTTTAAGAGAGTAGAGG
>APFE031280287.1:113040-135229 GCA_000404065.3 Pinus taeda | reverse complement strand
TCATTTGTAAGTTCACCGTGCATGAGAGAAGCTTATGTAAATTTTCATTCTTTTATTAATAAATTGCCTGTAGTAGCCACGTTGGCACAGGACGTGGACTGTTTCCCTCTCTGAGGGTCTTAACCATGTCAAAATACTGGTGTATTGATCTGTGATCTGTTTGTGAGCAGTGTCCTTTTGGTGTTCTGTCTGAGGAACTTACCCTGTAAATTCCTACACAAAATTTTTCTTACACTTTAATTTTGGGGCATAATGAGGATCTTACAATATGTCATTCCTCAATAACTTGTGTCGTAAACTAATGTTTTCTTAATCACTCAAGTCTTCTTCTTGTATTCTAAGTGTTAAATTCACTCGCTCATGCATTTTCAGCCTTTGATGAATTCAAAAACACACATGTTTCTTATGCAAGCTTAGATAGGCATTGTACAACCCTTGAAAAAAAATAATGGAATACAATCCTCACTGTAACCAACATCGATAGTCAGTGCACACTCTTAATTGACAACATCCTTCTTAGTTTAGGTTATATTTATCTCATTATTCAAGTGACTCTTTGCAAGTGTCAAATTTTCCCACCTTTACTTTCACAAGTGTCTCTTTCACATTTGTGACTATATTTTTTACTTCCACTCACTTTAACAAGTGGTTTTTTCATGTTATATTTTCTCTAGCATGCGTTTCATTCAATTCGTTTAGATTTTGCAAGTGTTTTTCAGTGTTTTCTTTATGTCACAAGTGTTGCTTTTAGCTATTTTCACTCTTGTATGTCTCACACCTTTGCACATCATTAGAGTCACTTCTATGCACTTTTATACACTATATGGTCCTACCTATCATGAGAATATGCATTAGACACATTCCTACATCTTAACAAACATTCTGGACAGAGTCAAAACTTTTGTCGCAACTTGTATTCTAAGTGTCACACTATGGTGTTTTATCTCTTGCAATTAGAAATAACTGTCGCTTTGTTTTCATTTTGAGGTGTGATTGTTTTTCATGAGTGTTGTGCATTCCCATAGCTTTTACTAATGGAATACATGCGTGTGATCTATGTTTGAGTCTCGTTTGTATGATTTTCCCTCTCTTACTCTACTCATCCCACACTTAGCCATTTCCGAGTTCTTCTTGTCCTGCTACCCAGTGAAAGTTATCAAAGCTCCAATCCTTCACCACATGATGGGTACTGCTTATTCATGAGCCATATTGATGAGATATGTCCCTCTAAAACTTGTGCACTAAGTCCCCCTCAAGGTCAAAACCTTCAAATCATAGTCACCTAACTGTTATTGCATGCACCGAGTCACTGCATCGACGTTTGAGAAATATTCCTTCTACAACGTGTGGAGCATTTCTAGTCATACTCTATGAAAAAAAAATGTGACATATGATATTTATACCCTCTCATAGGGAATTAAGTCTATCAATGTGAAAAGTAGCTTGACTTATGATGTTTTCCTTAACCAATTACACAATTTCGTCTTGCAGTGAGCCTTCCTCAACAGAGGGAACACTTTTAGTGAAAATACAACCAATATGGAAGGAAACTACACTAGCATATGATGAAGGGTATGTTTTTAGTGAACAATGAACCATTGTTGAAGAAGCTTGCACTATCCTTAAGCATCCTCCCCCTCCCAGTGCATGGTATAGTTCAAGTGGACAATGGATCTTCCTAAAGATCATAATTGAAAAAAATTATGATTTCCATTAGCCTTTCTTCTCAGTCATAGTGCATGGCACAATTTTAGCCAACAAACCCTCGACCCTTGTCCACTAAACTTCCCCACTATTCCAAATTGTTTTCTTTTGTTTCCCCCTCAGTGCATAGCATAGTTTTAATGAATTTTGGGGCATTCATTTCTCACCACCAAGCCCAACTATGCTAGAAATGTCTCATACAACTTTGTGCTTACCACATGGGGATAGTATTTGTCAACAAGATGGTCACACTTTCTCTTTCACTTATCGAGTGTTCTAGACAATAAGAGCCCCTCTTCATAGCAGATGGGACAATTCTAGTCAACAGTGGTGCGCTCCTCATCCACTTTTGAGCTCAATTGTGGCATCCTCTTCCAGCCCTTCCTTCTTAGTCATTTTAGAGGCCTATCATAAGTAGCTTCTTCCAGAAGAAAGATACAGATAAAATAGATGGTTTTTTAGAATGATCTTTCCTTTTCATGTATGATTTTCTTTGGTAAGTGTCCCATCTCAAAATGGAAAGAAAATGGTTGAGGAATATGTCAAGGAGACAGAATAAAGAATCACTTGCATATATTTACCACAAAGACGACCCATCATGAAGGCATGAAGCGGATCTTAGACCATAATAGAATGAACACATTCCCTGATGACTCATAAGTTTCCTCTGGTTCTCTAAGACCCCTTGGAAGGTCAAAAGTAAAAACAAACAAATCTTTCATGAATATTGAAGATAAAGAGGCGGAGAGAAAAACTCGACATTTCCACATAATCATCAACTTTCATGTCATCAATGCCAATTCATGGCTTGTACAAGTGGCATCACAATGTAATATGTGTCCATCTGTATTGATACTTCATTTGTGGATGTCATTATTTCATTCTCAAAAAATGACAAAATGTAAAAGAGGTGGAATTCCAAGGGTCATATGTGGAATATGTAAAGTCACAAGTCAACAAAGAGTCAAATAGAAGTTCAAAGTCCATATAGGAGTCTATGAGTCATGAAGGTACCTCAAGAGTCATAGGGGATATGAAAGGTCATTCTTGTTGTTTTAAATACAATCTCATAAATAAATCAAAGCGATTTTGGAGGCTTATACTTTAGAGATCTTCCCTTGGCTTCTTCCACTTGGCATAGGAGAATATCATTGTTTTGGAGAAGCAAGAAGTGACATAATCATCCACCATTGGAGCTAGTGGTTAACCATTGTAAATGTGTACTTGGATCTTTCACTTAATAATTGAAGCTCGTTGATCGAGCACACTCTCATGCATGTATCGTGAATGTTGTAAGACTATTGTTTAGACATTTGTGGTATATGTTATATTCATATGTATTAAATAAACTGAACTACTTCATTGGATTTGGTACTTATCTTGTTGAATGTGTGTTGTATTTTATTTAGCAGTAATTGTGTCTATGTGAAGTATTTCAATAGATAACTAACGGATCTCTCCTTTCTCTTGTGTGCCTTTCTTACAATAGTACTATTACTTTCCTTTTAGAGACTCACTCTTGTATCCTACTCATGAAGGTCTTCTATTGCACATTACAATTAGTGTTTCACAATGTCAACATACTAGATGATTCCAAATTTTATGTGTTAATCTCTTACGTTACCCATTGAAACCAAGGCAAAACTTTAAGTTATGGTCGTGAAATCGATACTTAGGATGGGTCTCCTACTCCAAATAGTGTTAGGTCTAATTGGAGATTCACATCATGGAGACCCCATATATCTTAGTGGAGTCCAACACAATTAACAGCTACTTATGTGTAAAATAATACTTTAATTTGGCCTTAAAATGAAAGTTGGGCATGCATTTTTTTGAAGCAGGCCAAAATTGCCTTACTGTCACTAAAATGCATGCCCATGCTTCATTTCTTGGCCAATATGATTACTTCAAATTATAGATTTTTTATTTAATGCTTTTACAAACCTTTAAATTGTTGTATATTTACTTTGATATTATATATTTATACTTCATATTTCATACGATGTTCAAATTTTTTCTTTGACTTACCTTATGTAAAATTTGTGTATAAGCGGGAAGCATAGATATGTAGGATATTTGTCAAACATGATGCCAAGTTATATATTAAAGTAAGGTGTTTTCAAATAATGTTGTATTTCAAATTTCATTACAAAGAGTGTAATTGGTTTGGCCTAGGAGTGAATATTTGTTCTGACTCGAACATTGACAAATATGATGAATTTATACATTAAAAAACATGGATTTTAGTGAGTAAGATCTCTTTCAAGATAATGAGTATAATATCTTCTATAATTTTTTTGTATATTTAGGATGTTTTACAAATCCATTTGTGAAAATCACTCCCATCATCCAAATCAGTGTTTTAGGGCTCATTAAACCGTAATTTCAGTTGCTACATGCCCTAAAGAAGTGAACCTTCTAAATGCCTCCTTCCCAGACAATTTCATGGCTTGAAGACATCCTAAAATGACCTCTAGAGGGACCAACGTAGATAGGTGCATTGCAGGGTAGTTAAGTCCATGCCAAGGTGCTCTCCAGAGTAGTTAGGCCCTCTTTGACCTACGTTGGGTGTGTTTGAGAGAAATTCACATAGGGTTTGGGGAATATTGTTATCTTTTGGAGCCTTCTAGAAGATTCCCACACTTATAATCTCCAATGAGCTAGAAAATGCATGAGGAATGAGCTAATATACCTCACATGCTCTCATCCATTCGTCCATGGAACTAATTCTAAGTATGGAAGGCCATTCAATACCCTCATTGATGACAAAACCTCCTCCATCTTCCTATAAATTGAGCACTCATCTAATTGATCAAGGGCTGGTCCCTGATGAATTGTAAGGAGATAATGTGAGTTTGAGAATTGAGACTATTGTAAGTGTCATTATGCTACCGGAATTTCATGCTTATGATGTGATGTGGATGGAACCAAAGCTGGAGGAGTGACTTTGAATCAGGCTTCAAGGTTTTAATTCTTCCTTCTATTCAATAAAGTATTTAAACCTTTTTCCATATGATTATCTTGATATATGAAGCTTATATGTGTGAATGTATCTGATTTCATTTGCTTACAATCAATAGATCTTTTTCTTTGATTGGTTATTTGTCTTCTATTGATGTTTATAGGTACTTCTCAAGTGTGTTAATTACGGGAAGGAGCGATAGGACTGACACAAAGGAGATAAGAGGAAAGAGAAAGTACAAGTAGGCACTCTCATTGACTTTCTCTTATCTATTATTTATAGGAAAAGGTTAAAGTGCTTTAACCCGTTGTTCTAGATGTGGCTACTTATCTAGGGAATTAATATTTATACATAGATACCAAATTCTTCATAATAGGATGGAATGACCATTTTTTCATTACCAATTAATTATAGTTCCAGGTGTGCATTTATTAAAGGCACACAATCCCTACCTTTTTCCCTATAAAATCAATGCAATTTCGAGCATTCATGCACATCAAAAATTTAATGAGGAGGCGTTGTTGTCGACCCATATTTAATGAGGATTTACTTCATGCTATGTAGAGAGGCATGTTCCCCACATATTTCAAAGGTCTCTTAGGTCATGTATAAATATAAGACACTTATAATTTGTAAATCATAACACACTGGTGACGAAAGAAAGGAGTTCATTATCGTTTACCTTTTACTTTTTCTTGTTTGGAATTATACTATTATTGAGGAAGAGTAGATTTGTTCTAGAATTTATGGTCATGAGGATGAACATTTTTGGTTTATGGGGTACAATGTGTTTTTGTGAGATTGGATTTAAGTTTAATATTTTAATATTTATTTAACATTGAAATGTTAGGCATTTTCTTGAGGTATTACATTGGTATGTTAGCACCTGAGTCAATATTAAATGTTTAATGCTTGTAGAAAGGTCCTAGTTAATAATGAATCCCATAATTTTCTTCATTCTCTTGAACACTATAATTCTAGTCATTATTTTAAAGTTAGTTTGGAAATCATTTTTAGGACTTTTCCAATCGATATGTGACATTGAAACTCTAGATCTATTTAGTCTTCATTTCCAAACAACAAATAAGAACTAGTCCTATTTGGCTCAATTATTCTTACATAGTTATCTTCAAACACTAACCAGGTCACTTGACCTAATCTTAAATTTAAAACCATAAAAATTATGTACAATATAGAAAATCCCTAAAGTTAATCCTGTAAACTCTAAGTGGCTATATCTCTTTATATATCCCTGGGGACCAGTTAAACCTAATTCTACCAAAATAAGGTCATTCAACCCTACTTATAGGGTTTTTGAAAAAAACTACAAGTTTCAACTATAAAAATTTGAGTTTTATTTTTCTTTGTCCATCCACTCGACCCAAACATTCCTGGTGTGCATTTATTTGAGGCACACAAACCTTCCCTTTTAACCTCTCAAATTCATGGAATTTGGGGTATCCTTGAACAACATAAATATATATGTGAAATATTAAAATTATTTAATTCTATTAATTTTACATGTGAGTTCTTTTCTTCGCTGGTGTGTGCATGGATGGCTCTGCAACTAGGGTTCTGAGATACCCTACGACGGGGCAGACTGCGTGGACTACAAACTCCCTGCCCCTTTAGGACGAATGCCGGCCACAGCATAACTAAACTCCCTTGGTTCACCAACGCGGTAATGGAGTTTCCCAGGGGGGGGCTGCAAGTCCTCCCTTACACGCATTCATGAGCCTCCTGTGCAACCAAGCACTCTACCCTCTGAGCCCATTCAAGAAGATGAGGACAACAATGATTCTCCATTGGAAAACAAGACAAATGCATCCATGAACCAGATAGATGAGAGAAAAGTGAGACCAGATGGGAAGCCAGAGTTAGAGGAACGACCTAGGGTCACATCGAAGACATGCAAACCAGTGGCTTCTCAAAGGCCCAAGATAGAACTTCCAAGCCACAAGATCAATGGGCAAATCCAGTTTATGAAGTACCACGTGCTCATTGGTAAATCCATTGGCTTTTGGCCGATAGAAAAAGCATTGCAAGGATGGATCTCATCCAAATGGAAGCCAAAAGGCCATGTTACCCTGTAGCTAGGACCAAAGGGGTTCTTTACAGTGATCTTCATTTGCATTGAAGATAGGAAATGAATCATGGACAAAGGACCCTACTTCTTCAACTCAGTGGGCTTTTACTTAAGAGAATGGGTGGAGAGATTTAACCCGGACAAGGAGGACCTCATCTGGGCTCCAGTACGGATTAGGATGTATTCACTTCCAACAGAATACTAGGATGAATAATTGCTTAAAGACATAGGAAATGGGTTGGGCGAATTCATAAAATCGGCGGAAGAGACAAAGTTGTGCAGATACACCTCCTACGCTCGTATCTATGTCTTCATGCGACTATACAGGCCCCTCCCGGACTCGGTAAGTCTTCTCCATGATGATTATGTATGGATTCAAACTCTAGATTATGAACATGTTCCTTTTCGCTGTCGAAAGTGTCATGCTTTAGGTCACCTCTTTAGAGATTGTCCTCAAAATGTCAAGGCCCAAAGTTCTGTTCCTCAGACAAATCTGACCAATATGGCTTCATCAAAGTTGCTAGTTGCAAAAGAACACACAAGAAACCCTCCACAGGGAAAAAAACCTCGGCAGAACGCTGCCTCTTTCCCCTCAACAAGAAACATGTTTGAGGTCTTGGCTCAAACCTCAGAAGACCATCCCTTGCAGTCGATGCCCAACCCCAAGGCCTCCTCTTCTTCCGCTATCCCCCCTCCATATATTGCTCCCCTTTTATCACTAATAATACGCCAAAGGAGGCATGCAAAACTTTAGAGAGGAGAACAAAAGATATGGACATTGAAAGTGATCCCAGTGAGTCCTTAAGCTTAGAAATCACTGTAGATGAAAAGAACCAGGCACAACAAATGGAAGAACCTGAGAGAATTGACCTAGGTGGTCTTGACATTCTGGAGCTCGAGCAGGTCTACAAAAAAAGGGACTATGATAAGATTCCAGAGCACCAGATCAGGAAACTGGAAGTTAACATATCTAGTGCCTACCAGCAACAACAACTCGCCATCCAACCAGGTAGTCATTGGGATGGTGGCTTTCTCCCTAAAGACTCTAAAAAGCAAGGGAGAAGAATAGATCTCCAACGAATTATTGCTATAAGGAAAATCCTGGTGGATTCAGGCAGGTATGCCAAGTTTACCAAGAACTACAAGCCCACCCCCAGTAGTCAATCATGAAGCCTACTTGATGGAATATAAGAGGGCTTACTTCATGGAATATAAGAGGGCTCAATAGCTCGGGGAAACTCATATTAATAAAAAACATGATAAAGCAGGAGTAGCCACAGATTTTCTTTCTTCAAGAAATGAAGTGTAACAATATCACTCTTGGAAACATTCTTTCCAAGGCATGGCCAAACTGTCACTCAGTTGCAGTGGATGCCTCTAGGGCCTGAGGAGGACTGGCTATCACATGGAACACTCAACTGATAATGCTGACAGACATTCATGCTTCTCACCACATTATTCAAGCCACGTTTCACATCATTGGCACCAATATTCATGGACATCTAACCAACGTTTACTTCCCACAGGAAGCGGGAAACAAAATCGTTGTTCTAAACACAATAGAAGTGCTCAATCTTAACAGAGCCCACCCTTTTTGGATCATGCAGGGTGATTACAACATGATAACCAGGCTAGAAGAAAAGCAAGGAGGGTGAGCTAGGTTGGAGCAGGAAGACACCCACTTCAAAGAATTCATCCAAAATAACTCTCTAATTGACATGCAATTCTGAAACAACACGCATACGTGGAATAATCGAAGAATAGGGAGGTAGAAAATTGCGTCGAAACTTGATAGACACCTCATCTTTGATAGTGCGATGCATCTTGGAGGCTACATATCGGAAACAATTCTCCCTTACTCAGGATCGGATCACTGGCCTATCTCCCTCCAGTAGCAAAGACCGGGTAATGCTACCAGGCGAGCCTTTCACTTCGAGGCGTTTTGCCTCTCCCACCCTGCCGTCAAAGACCTCATTAGTTCCACTTGGACATCCTTCCCTCAGCTAGAAGGCACAAAAAAAATTTAGTTTCAACATAAACTCAAATTTCTTAAAGCCCAAATCAAGCGTTGGAACAAAGAAATGTTCGACAATATCTTTCAAGCGCAATAGGATTTAAACAAGGAAATGAAAGAGCTCCAACAACAAATTATCACAGAGGGACACAATGAAGGAACCCTAGGTCATGAAAAATGCAAACATATTCAATTGGAGGAGAGGAGGAAGCAGGAGGAAATATTGTGGAAGCAGAAGTCCCGGGTTAGATGGATGAAAGAGGGGGAGAGGAACACCAAATTCTTCCATCGCACCACTATCCAACGAAGAATGCACAATACCATTTCTTTCATTCAGAATCCAAAAGGGGAGAGGGTGGAAAACCATGGAGAGATTAAGCAGGAGTTCCTAAGACATTTCCAGCAGGTTCATCAAGAGCCCCATATGGATAGGCGGCCTGCTATAGAAAACATCATTAAAAATGTGCCTAAAATCATCACAAAAGAGCATAATGAACTCCTTTTGCGCCCAACTAGTCAATAGGAGATGGATGTAGCCATGCATCAGCTCAAGGAGGACAAAGCCCCTGGCCCGGATGGCTTTACCACTATGTTCTTCCACAGTTTTTGGGAGCTGATAAAAGAAGAATTATGGCTTGTGGTGGAGGAATCACGCACTGTTCATTGGCTTTTGCCATCTCTCAATTCAAACTTCATTGCACTCGTCCCAAAATAAGGAAACACGAGTACCCCAGATTTTTTTTTCCCAATCACTCCCTGCAATGTAATCTACAAGGTGATATCCAAGGTCATTGCCAACAGGTTAAAGCCGCAATTGCCCATGCTCATCTCGCCTGAACAATCGGCCTATGTGGAAGGACGATAGATTCTGGATGGCATCATCCTCACTCACGAGATCATACACTCCCTCAAGAATTCCAAACAAGCATGTATGATTCTCAAGCATGACCTCTCAAAAGCTTTTGATAATCTCAACTGGACTTACATACAAAAAATGTTAACTGCTTTTGGTTTCTCTCCTATGTGGGTGCGATGGGTTATGAGCCTTCTCTCTTCAACATTCTTTTCCATCCTCATAAATGGAATCCCTTCCTGTCCTTTTGGTCCTTCAAGAGGAATCAGGCAAGGAGACCCCCTTTCCCCCTTCCTTTTCGTGCTAATGGCAGAAGGCTTGGGTTTCCACATCAAGCAGGCCCTCCTTTCCCAGCAGCTCAAAGGACTATCCATTCACAAATTGCCTGCCATCGCTCATCAACAATTGGTGGATGAAAATATGCTCTTGGAAACCCTTCAGTTCAGGAAGCATCTCTATTCAAATCCCTGCAGAATGACTTCTCTGAGGCTTCAGGCACTAGTATCAATAAGGCTAAATCACAGATTTTCTTCTTCCACACTCCCCCTATCACCCAATTTGCCATTGCTCGAATCCTAGGCTTTTCCATCAACACTCTTCCTTCTAAATACCTTGGAGCCCCTCTCATTGATTCTGCCCTTAAGCATACTTCTTGGTGTATGCTCCTTGAGAAACTTGAATCTCAATCTTTGGACTCATATAATTCTGAACATAGCTAGTCGTCTGGTGCCAATCAAAGCTGTCCTATAGGCTATGTCGCTCTACCTATTCTCAATTCTGGTTGTGCCCAAATGGGTTATCAAAAAAATAAAGGCCCTTCAGCACAATTACCTCTGGGTTGCAACAGGCATTAATCGTAAATGGGCCTTGGTTAAATGGACTACAGCTTGTAAGCCTAAAGAAAAAGGGGGCATAGGATTAGGGGACCCCAGTCACAATGCTAACATGTGTACGAAAATCTAGTGGCAATGGCTATCTGCTCCCAACAAGCCATGGGCAACTATTTGGACCGCCAAATACGCAAACCGTAGACCACAGGAGGAGCTCATCAGATTCACTCCCAGTGAAAAAGGATCGCTTATATGGAACGCCACCAAACAACACTACCTAGTGATCCAACAACATAGCTTCTGGGAAGTAAGAAATGGCCAATCAGCGCGGTTCTGGATGGACGCATGGAATCAGCTATTGAAGCTCAATAGCATTTTAGAACAGCCTCCAGACTACTACATGGAGGGGCAGCTTCAGGAAGAGGTTTCGCAGAATTGGATTCAGGAGACAACACAAGGGTAGAGACAATGGAAGCATAGTAAAAGAATAATTGAGTATGCGGATCACCAAACTCAGTAGCTTTTGGAGAGGGAGCTCCAAAATCGAAGAATAAAATACTGGGAGAACAAGGACATTGTTCAATGGGGTTATTCGCCAAGAGGATCCTTTACCACCAATGAGGCCTACAAAATCATCTGCACTAATCTCGAGCCCCTAGATCCCATATGTAGTAGAATATGGTCGTTAGGCATTTGGCCCAAAGTCTCCCTTTTCCTCTAGTTGGTCGGGCACCAGAAAATCCTCACGTCGGACAATCTCAGATGTAGGAACTTTCATGGACCCTCTATGTGCATCAATTGTAGATCCCAGGAGGAAACGATCTATCACCTCCTAGACTCGTGTACTCTTGCCAATCAATTGTGGGAGAAGGCAGGCTTTCGATGTCAAAGAAAATGAAGGGTTTCGGAAGACATCCTCAACTCCTTGCGCCAGTGGCATCAGAACCCTTACAAAAGTGAAATTCTCAACCATTTATGGAGAATAATTCTTGGTTTCCTTCTTTTGTCTATCTGGAAAGAGAGGAATAAGCACATATTTAGGGATCAAAGCACTCCGAAAGATATTGTTTTGGGCAACTTCTACCACAATCTGAAAGACACCTTGGCGCTTCGCAACTGGGCTCAGGACAAATTTCCCTTTACTGATGACGAAAAGACCATTTGGGCAAACTGGAATCTGCAACTCCCGTAGGGAACTAAAATTCACGCCCCATCCATGCAAAACAACACTAAAAAGGACTCTTGGACTCCACCCCCAAAGAACACAATCAAGCTCAACTTTGATGGCGCTTCTGAGGGTAACCCAGGAAATGTAGGAATTGGTGGCATATTCAGAAATAATGAAGGCTCGCCACTCCTTATTTACTTTGGCAATATAGGTTGGGATTCTAACAACTCAGTGGAATTGGAGGGTCTATGGAAAGAGCTTCTCCTTTCCAAGAAATACAATTTACATCCCCTGGAAATCGAAGGCGATTCCCGAATTCTTATCAACATGGCTAATCAACTTCAAAATGGGACTCCAGTGAGGAAAATCACTAATAGCTGGAGGCTTGAAGCCAGACTAGAAGCCACTAAACAACTGCTCCATAATAATCTGGCCATCATCTTCAATCATGTCAAGAGGGAAGGCAACAAGGTTGCCAATCTTCTCGCCAATATGGGAGTGGACGCGGAGCATACTTTACTCACAGGAACTATAGACATCATTCAGAATCACGACCAAGCCCAGTAATGCATATCTTTGTTCCAAAAGGATGCAGCTCCCACGGATGCGGGAGACTGAGGCGGTAATCAAGGCGAAAAGACTGGGGTGGGGCATGGTAGCTCGACACCTGTCCACCCAGTACGCAGCGTTAAATATATGCAAGTGGAAGGGCGTTTGGCATGCGCGTAAGGCAGGTCATAACAGCTCTCATTCAAGTGGCCATGGTTCATTCTTCCTGTCCTCTATGACGGCATTTCCCTCTGCACACTCTAAACTGCAAGAGGTGACGGTGATATTCAATGTTGTAGTAATGGAAGGAGTTTCTCGAGATTTGTCTGGAAGGTTTAAAGCGAGGCTCTATTCTGGGTTGGAGGTGAAGCCTTTCGAGCTATCTCACTGAGCTCCTCCTCTCGTCTCTGCTCTCATCTCTGCCTGGGTTCTGTCTGAAGTCTCCTCGCAATTATCAGGGAAAGCCTTTCTGAAGCTTAGCTTGGCCATTCTGGGGAAGCTCCTGCTATTCCTCTCTCTTCTTTGTTGGGTCCTTAACCACAATCTGGTGGTTTTAGTGTTGGCTCGTCATCACCTGGTCACCGGTCTTGCCTTTGGCTTAGATGGGGGGGTTCTCAGTAGAGTTTTCATAGCCTTTGTCCCATTGTTCAATTATTTTGTCTCCGGTATTGTCTTTGATACCGGGCGGAGGGATATTGGCCCTGTCAATCCAAACGTCACTCGTTTTCACTCTAGAAAGTATCACTCTATGCTCAATTTGTTTCTGCTGGAAAAAGGCATTAGTAGGGCCCCCCTGGTCCCTGCGTCTTTATGGATCTACTCGCCTGATAGTTGCTCAGCCCATCTGTCACCTATCCAACGCTCCCTCAAATATGGCTCGACTTCGACAACAAATGGGATGCCGAAGAGGTCAACCCTGGCGCGTGCCAACAAGCCCGTCCTCAGATTCCCCTGCCCCTTCCAGTGAATTGTTTACTGGTCGATACCCCTGTACTCGAAATGGGATAGGGCAGCTTCGTGCTTCTAGATGCTACCGTGGGCCTCCATCCTCATTCGGCTCTGCAATTTTCTATTTTAATAGTTCCCTACATCGACATTGGATAATGGATCACATTATAGTGGTATTCCATGAGACTCCTCAGATGGAGGACTCAGTCTCTCAACTGGGAGGCTTGGGGGCAGTCTTTGGTCCCTCTCCTTCTATTCAGCTGGGAATTGGTTTGGTGCCTCAATAGGTTCCGATTGCTCTTGGTTGCAGCACTTAGGATGAGGAGATGTTGCCAGCCAACCCCAACCCCTCTTATCAGAATACTGCTCCAGATATGGATGAGACAGAATTGGGATGGTGCCATATTGTGGAAGAACCACAAGATGACTAGAGTGCTCTCATTGGCGTCAGTCTTTTTGTTTTGCTATAGTAATCACCGGGCAAGTTTATTATGAAAACCTTGTTGTGGATTTTTTGTGTTTTTGATGGTTTTTTTTGCCATGAAGTACCAGAAGAGTATCATCTCGGTCCTCTGCGTGGGTTCTGATCTTTGTCTTCTTACTTGTTTTTCCTGAAAGCTCTGCTTTGTATCAGAGTAGTGTACTGACTTCAGTCTCTATGTAATTATTTCTCTTCTTTGATAATAGAATTAGTCTTACTCAGAAAAAAATAAAAATAAAAATAAAATTACATGTGAGTAAATAAATACTCTCCAAGCTTGATCATTCAATTTTTCCTTGAAATGAAGGTTGTGCATGCATTTTTGTGAAGTAGGCCAAAATTGCTTTGCTTCACTAAAATGAATGCCAAAGCTTCATTTCTTGGCTAATATAATTGATTCAAATTGTATATTATTATTCAATAATTTTACAAACTTTTAAATGGTTGTATATTTACATTGATATTAAATATATATGATTTGGCTATCATACAACATTCTAAGTTTTCATTTGGATCAACTTATGTGAAAGTTGTATATAATTGGGAAACATAGTTATGTAGGATATTTGTTAGATGTGATGAAAGGTTACATCCTATGGTTGGGTATTTTTGAATTATGTCCCATTTTAGAATTTATTAGCAAGAGTGTAATTTGTTTGACTGGGGGGCGCATATTTGTTCTGGCATGAACATTGCTAGATATCATGAATCGCTACATTGGCAGACTTGGATTTTAGTGAGTAAGATTCTATTTACGACAATGAGTATGATATGTTGTGGAAAATGTTTGTATATTTAGGATGAAATTATTATTGTTTCACTTGAAATTAATTACAGGTCTCGATGTGCATTTATTTGAGGCACACATTCTCTTCCTTTTACCCAATAAAATCAATCCAATTTGGAGTATTCTTGCACAACAAAAATTTAAGGAGGATGAGTTATTATACACCCAAAATTAATGAGGATGTTCTTCGTGTTATGTTGGGTTTTCCCACACATTTCAAAGGTATCTTAGGTCATGATAAATCAGAGAGACTTCTAATTTGTAAACCATAACATATTGGTGACAAGAGGAAGGATTTCACTATCTTTTACCTTTTGGTTCTTCTTGTTTGTAATTCTACTACTATTGAAGAGGAGTAGAACCGTTGTGGAAATGATTCCCATGATGATGAAATTTTCTATTTTATAATGTACTATGTGTTTTTCTTAGATTGGTCTTCAGTTTTCATCTTTTATTATTTGTTTAACCATGAAATTAAACATATTTAATTGAGGTATTATCATGGCATGTTAGCACTTGGGTGGATCTTAAATAGTGAATGCTAGCAGAAGGGCCATAGTTGATAGTGAATCCCATAATTTCCTTCATTCTCTTAAACCCTAGAAATATAGTCACCATTTTCATGTGTGTTGGGAATTCATTTTAATGACTTTTCCAATCAATGAGTGGCATTAAACCCCTAGATATACTTAGCCTCCATTGTCAAACAACAATTAAGAAATAGGCCTATTTGACTCCATTCTCCTTACCTATTTATCATTAAATCTTGACTAGGTCACTTGACCTAATTTTAAACTTAAAAAGCTAGGAAATATGTACAATATGGAAGAAACCTAAAATAGACCCTCCAAACCCTAGGTGTTCTTATCTCTTTACCTATACTTTGGAAAAATTTAAACCTAATCAATACTAAAATAATATCATCCATCCTTATAGGATTTTAACAAAGAAACTACAAGTTTCAAGTATTAAAATTTAATGTTTATTTTTCTTAGTCTGTCCCCTTGCTCCCAAATATTTCTGGTGTGCATTTATTTGAGGCACACAAACCCTTCCTTTCTCACCCTATGAAACTTATGCAAGTTGGATTATTCTTGAATATATTGTATATATAATATATATATATTATATAATATATATATATATATATATATATATATATATATATATATATATATAGTAATATATATATATATATAATTGTACTAATTTTACTTATGAGTTAAAAAGAATACTCTCTAAGTTGGATCATTGAATTTGTCCCTAAAATGAAGGTTGGACATGCATTTTGTTGAAGCCAGCCAAAATTGTATTTCTTCACTAAAATGCATGCCCAAGCTTAATTTATTGGCCAATATGATTTATTAAAATTTTATATTGTTTGTATAATGATTTCTACACACTATTACATTTCTATATATTTACTTTAAGCTTAAATATTTATACTTCATATTTCATACAACATTTTAAGTTTTGCTTCCACTTGTCTTATGTGAAATTTGTGTATTAGTGGGAAACCTAGTTATCTAGCATATTGTTTAGACATGGTGTAAGGTTATATATTATGGTTATGAATTTCCCATCCATGTCAAATTTCAAATTTCATTACCAAGAGTGTAACTAGTTTGCCTTGGGAGTGCATATTTATTCCAACTATGATCATTGGTAGATCTGATCAATTTCTATTATGGAAATACTAATTAATAGAAACAATTTCAAAAAAAACACTAATTAATAAACCATTAAAAAAAACTAGGGAGCAAACTCATATCAACCAAATCTTATTTTGGCTGTAATTATTTTTGTATAATAATTGAAGGACATTGACCTCTTCAAAAATCAATAAAATCCATTCATGATGGTAGGCAATCAAAAAAATAGGAAATATAATAATAGTTTCCATTTTTTATGAGAGTGATATCACCAGAAAGCAATAAGAAACTTATCAAATAATTTATGCAGAGAGAATGGGAGTGTTTTCCTGAGGAGGAAAAAACCTCTTTGATATAAGGAAAGAGAATAGGTTGAAGTTGAGGGATTGTTTTTGGGTTGATAGATGGGATATGAAAGGAAATAGAGTGATAGTGAAGAGAGAAAACGATGGATCAATCTTGAGGAATGAGCGAGTGTCTCTAGGCATACCCAAAAATCTAGGAAACTTGAGCAGTATTATTCGAGTTTTCAACACTGGCGCTAGAGGACTTCGATCTAGAAGTATTTTGGGTCTGGAAACTTAAGAGGTTAATCCTGGATAAGTAGGGAAGAATTGATTTGTTTGATAACAATAGCACAGGAATTATATCTTCCATAAAGCAATGTCAGCTAAGGATTGACATCAAGCGGGAACACCGGGTATGTACACATTTATATTGAGATAATTTACGTAAAATTTTGTTTCTCTAATAGGAATTATATTTGTAGACCCTGCATATGGTATCAAAACATTGATTCAAACTCTTCTGTACCTTATATGTCGTACAACACACAAATATTTCTTTGTAGCCATATATCACTTATGTGTCTTCCCTTTTCCTTATAGCCATATGTCACCTCTACATCGTCCCTTGACATTCAGTTTAAATGTTTTGAAATGTACGAATTCTACAAGGTTTTCTTCTTCATAGAACCAAAATCTACAATATTATTACTATCCATATATTCAACCTCTAGATTTTAGAATCTCTATATGACATGTTTTCAACCATAGACATTGATTCTCCATATGATCAGAAACAGGTGGGATAAAATGATACAAGGGTGTTGCAATTATCAATGTTATGAATTCTCACTAATGGTCACTAGAAATTTAGGTTTCTCTAGAACATAAACCACCTCAAAATTCTTGTAGTATTCCTAACCTAGAATATTCCTCAAAACAAAATATGTGCAAATGATATAATAACTCATCAGTGATAAAATAACAGTGGAACAACATATAATAATGTAAACTGGGAATATAAGCAGATACACAAGAAATGCAAGAAGAAATGCTCAGACATTTTATTATATTGAGCAATAAATGAGTACAAGAGGTGGTTAGACAGATGGCACCTTGACTTGCATAAGGCAAGTGAAGAAATACTCTCAGAATGACAAGAATGGCCTCTCTGCGTGGATGTTGTTGTTGTGTTGTTGCTGCTACTAGAAAACAAATGATCATTTGGGGCTGCTCCCCTCCTCGAAAAAGGCTAAAACTCTAGATTCGGGCTCTACTCAAGAAACCTAGAAAAATCGAGAAAGCTTTCATGGAATGGCCTCACACTGATCTGCGTCCCAGCTGCTGGGAAATTGTCGTGCTGCTGCTGCTAATTGAAATTGAATGAAGATTTAGGGTTGCTCCCCTCCTCAGAAAAGGCTGAAACGCTGGAATCAGAATCTACTAAAAAAACCCAGAAAAACTTAGAAGATTTTCTGAAATGGTCAACCCCCGAAAATCACCCCCTTGGGGTTCTTCACAGTTCCTCAAAGGCGTTGATGAAAATGTTGCTGAAATGCTGATGGAACTGCTGTTGAAATGTTGATGAATCTTGTTACACTAAAATTTGTCACCATGACTATTTGCGGTTAGTATGGCTCCATCAATATTCATACTATCCTCCTTGGCAAGCCTCATACCTCTGCTCTCCATGTCAAAGTTCAAGAAAGAGAGAAAGTCATTAAAAAACATGTTTATCTCTGGGTACACAGTTTCTCTCTACCTTACCTACGTGTACGCACTCCAAGTTCATAATACCTGCATACTTGTACGCTCTGTATGTAAAGGGGTGGGTGCGTACCCTTGTAAAGGACAAAAGGCATGAGTTTCATCTTAAAAAAGTTACTTGTGGTCATTTCTAGAGCATTCTAGAAGATTGTTTGACGTGTATTGAGCGCCTCCAGATGGTTCATGCATCCCTATGAAAGAGGAACTTGTCCCATCAAGAGAGGAGCTACCCCATCCAAAAGAGGGAGTATCCCATTGATGTTGGACCTGATTAACTTCCTCTAGAGCATTATAAATATAGGCATTGGGCCAGAGGAGGGGAGGTTGAAAGCTGAACATTCCAAAGGGTAGATGTTACTGGAATTAGGACTTCCTTGTAGAAGCTTGTGAGGAGAGATTCCCATCCTTTCTTGTTTCATTTGGAAGTGGGTGAGCTTATCAAAGTAAAGGAAAACTCTTGTTGGACCCTAGGAGGAACTTGCACAACACCAAGGCTCAGGTTGTAATGGTTTCTTTTGTTTCCTATTAATACAAATAAGTCCATTCTTCTCAACAATTTGTTATTACTGAGTTGTTTCATATACTCCTTGGTCTATATGTTGAATATGTTTTATTTTATGGGATATTCAGGTGCTATGTAATCGTTTGATTGTTAGTGAATGCAGGTTTCTAAGTGAAGGAGGAGCTCATTCGGATCGACGAGGCTAGACTACTACAACAGCGTTGGACTATAGGTAGGCTCTAAAACACTTGGTTTCTCGTGTGATAAATGCATGTTTAGAGAAGGATTGCTCTTAATTGTCTTGTTTGTCACTAGAAAGCCTTAAGCTTCTAGGGAGGTTGGTTTTGTCCACAAGATTAACTCTTTCCGCATGACAAATTGGCGACTCCGCTGGGGAACTCCATTGATGTGAATGATTTTTCCTTTGTGTGAAACTTTAATCTGAGAAAAGACATTTCTTTTCTGGTTTTTGGCTATTTGACTGTGTATTTGGGTGGGCTAGCTTAGGGTTAAGTTAGATTTTAGTTTTTCTTGACTTTTCCAGTAGTACGCACCCTCTGAGTTGAGCACAGTGCATACCTGTACGCACTGCAGCTTTGTACACAGAGTGTGCACGCACCTGTGCAAACAGGATGCCTGCGTACCCTGTCAAAAATTGAGAAAATTTCCATTTTTTCCATTTTTCCTCTTAGATTTTGTCTTTAATCAGTTTTTACTACCCAAATCCACTGGTTATCTGTCAGAGATCTTCACCTGAACTTGTTTCGTTAGCGTCAAGAGTTTTAGTGAAATTCATAGAAGTTCTTGCCTTAGGGTTTGATTTTTGCATTGGTCCTATAGTGACTTTGACTTTAGAAGTTGTGAAACCTTGGATCTCGCTTGTTTTATCAGTCTTCTTAGGAGTCGGACCTGTCATAAAGTCTACCTATGTGAGCAACCTACCTTTGTGTTGTCTCTTTGCGGAATGTCGAAGAAGCTTGTTGATTGAAGTTGTGAATTTCATTCTTAAGAAAAAGAACAAAAGAGTTTGATTTTTGCTTTTGACTGGTTTATGATTCTGCATGAGCTGGTCCTTGGTTTGATTGTTGCCGAGTAAACAACCTGGAATCATCTTAGTAGGCTTTTGCCTCATTAGATTTCCTTTTAGGTAAATTTCCTTTTGATTTTCTTTTGAGTGAGTGTTTCATAGGATTTATAAAATTTTGAGATTGCTTTTGTTAGAACAGTTTTATATGCTTTGTTATATAGGAAAAATACAAAAACATCTCCTTTGAAAAAGTTTGTTTTAAGTAGCATTTGAAGTTTTTGAAAGAGAAAGGAATTTTCGTGCAAGTAATGAGTGGTCATGTGTTGTATGCTTGGAAAAGATAAAGAGATTGTTTCTTTGATTGTCTGTTAATAAAGTTGCTTTTATCAAAAGTTTGCATTCTCCAACTCTCTTAGCTAGGGAATTCATTGAAAAAGGAAAAGTAGTGTAAATCATCCTAGGTGCATCTTTTTAGTGGATTTGAGTCGAGTCTACACACCATCAGTTTCATCTCCACTATCTTTTGTCTTAAAGAAAAGCCATAAAATTAATGCTTAAAGTAAAATCAACTTAGTAACTTTTCTTTTACTAGGGCTCTCAATATAGATCAGGCTAGTGTCTTGGAGTAGGTGAGTAATTAACTCTCCAAGACTATAAAACCAAACAAGTAGCTTATCTTGTGATAGGATAAATCCAGCTGTTTCATTTATACTCTGGGAAAGCTCCTCTTAAAGGAGAAGCACGAGCTCGTGTCCGAACCAGTGAGGGGATCAATCCTCCCTCGTTGGGAACGATGCCAGACACGCACGTATTACAAATGGTAAGCCTCAGATTATTGTTGAGGAGCCAGGGGATCACTTATCGGTAAACCTTGGATTGACCATTGTCAAGGAGCCGGGAAGGGGATTGAGCTTGTTACTCTGCCCTTGCGTGTTGTCGAAGTGTAGACTATTCCCCCAGGTGTATTTGTTGCTATTGGTGACCTTAGTGACCATTATCTTAGGATTCTACCCAAGGTGACGGTGGAGGGAAGATCCCACTGTACCTGGAGTAGACGTCGGCTAGACTCAGTTGGATTTTCTGGGGGGTTCACTTCACTCGAGACGGTTAAAGTGGAGGAACTTGGTCCAGTCTATTCATTAAGCAGGTTTCCAGGGTAACTGTTCCACCCGTTATTTCTGTACTAAATCCTACGAGGTTCGATCTCATCACCAACTAGTGTTTTTGGTCTGGAAGCTTACTATTTGTGTTTGGTTTGACGCCCTAGATTCTTTAGGCGTATGTTTCAAAAAAAATTTGTTCTTTAGTGACTTTAGGTGGTTTCTTTTGAGATTTTATTTTGTTTTCATGTGTAGTAGTTAATAGTTTTTAGCTGTGGCTGAATCACCGAGACACTCCCGTAGACTTCGGGGCGAGTCTCGTGAAGTTGTTACCATGGCCTATTTGTTGAGGTGATCCCGTAGATTGTGGGGTGAACCTCCTGAAGAGGTCCCGGCTCATTACGAAGGTTTGAAAATCCTTGTAACTACTCCTAGAGGCAGTAGAGTAAGTCCACCTGAAGAAGGAAAGTCTTCGTTGGTACTCCATCCAAATTACCAAAATCTAGAGACAGGTTATAATCCTGAAGCTGTTGCGGTTTCCCAGCTTACTAGTAGTGTTTAATCTGCCAGTGATATAGGCGAAGAACCTCAAATATTCGAACCTGTTACTCTGACTTCTAGTGTTCCTTGTCCAGCTAGGGTAGAACGAGTCATCACCGAAAATCTTCCTTCTGGTTTGATTGCTATTGAAGAGCTTGCTCTAGAAGAAGATCTAGGCGCTTCTTACCTTGAAGAAGATCTAGCTACTCTCAA
Source organism: Pinus taeda (assembly GCA_000404065.3). NCBI lineage: Eukaryota > Viridiplantae > Streptophyta > Pinopsida > Pinales > Pinaceae > Pinus > Pinus taeda. Next base: position 113,762 of record APFE031280287.1, on the reverse strand, counting down.
TCTAAGAGAGCGTGAGTCTATATTTTACAGTCCTCCTAGAAGTACTACTTGGTATCTTTTGTTAACAAATTTTTTAGACAACTTAGTAAGTTTTTCTCCACCTCGTTTTCCTTTTCCACCCAGAGGTTTTACTACTCCTGTATATATGTCTAGTCTGTCATCTCCGGAAGCCTATTTATACGACGGTCCGTCTGTTCCTGCTGGGTATCAGTCCATTTCTGGTACTTTTTCAGGAGAATCTCCTCGTCCTTTCGAACAAAAGCTATTATCTGTAAGTAGTGGTAATAGTCAGTTGAGTGCCGAAGAAATTATGATGATGTCGGGTCAACCTCAAGGTAGTCAGTTACCGCCTGGGGGGTAACCTCAAGGTACTCCATATGCGCCTGGGGGGCAACCTCAAGGTACTCAATATGCGCCTGGGGGGCAACCTCAAGGTACTCAATATCTGCCTGGGGGGAAACCTCAGGGTAGTCAATTTGCACCTAGGGGGCAAACTGAAGGGCAGTACGTCCCTACGGGACAGTACATTCCTCAAGGTCAACCCCAGGTCCAATATGTGCCCCAGGGTCAACCCCAGTACTAGTACGTACCCCAAGGTCAACCTTCATATCAGTATGCGCCCCAGAATCAATATCCGTATGTACCTCAAGGTCAAAAATCCCAGTATCGGTATGTGCCTCAGGGTTATCAACCCCAAGGCCAGTATCAACCGCAAGGTTGTC
>APFE031280287.1:70504-102843 GCA_000404065.3 Pinus taeda | reverse complement strand
GCCCAAAATACTCCAATTGTTCCACCTCAACCGAATGCTTCACCTCAACAAAGTTCACCATCTCAACATCACCAACCTTCTGTTGACCCTTTACCTTCTTCGCCTAATTTTTCTTCCTCCATTTCTTCCTCTTCGTTTGGTAAAAGCCTCGATGCTATTAACCAAGTGGCTAAGAAGAAGAAGAAGAAGAAGAAGAAGAAGAAGCAAGATAAGAAAGAAGTCAACCAACCAACCACGACTGTAAGTGTTAGTTGTGTTGAGGAAAACTCCGACATGCATCGCAAATCCAAATACCCTTGCAGGCTTGTTACACTAAAATTTCTCACCATGACTATCTGCAGTTAGTATGGCTCCATCAATAGTCATACTATCCTCCTTGTCAAGCCTTATACCTCTGCTCTCCATGTCAAACTTCAAGAAAGAGAGAAGGTCATTAAAAATCACGTTTATCTCTGGGTACGCAGGATCTCTCTACCTTTCCTGTGTGTACGCATCCCAAGCTCATTGTACCTGCGTACTTGTAAGCTCTGTAAGTCAAGGGATGGGTGCGTACTCCTGTAAAGGTCAAAAGGCACGAGTTTCATCTTAAAAAAGTTACTTTTGGTCATTTCTAGAGCATTCTAGAAGATTGTTTGACGTGTATTGAGCGCCTCCGGATGGTTCATGCATCCCTATGAAAGAGGAACTTATCCCATCAAGAGAGGAGCTACCCCATCCAAAAGAGGGAGTATCCCATTGATGTTGGACCTGATTAACTTCCTCTAGAACACTATAAATATAGGCATTGGGCCAGAGGAGGGGAGGTTGAAAGCTGAACATTCCAAAGGGTAGATGCTGCTGGAATTAGGACTTTCTTGTAGAAGCTTGTGAGGAGAGATTCCCATCCTTTCTTGTTTCATTTGGAAGTGGTTGAGCTTATCAAAGTAAAGGAAAACTCTTGCTGGACCCTGGGAGGAACTTGCACAACACCAAGGCTCAGGTTGTAATGGTTTCTTTTGTTTCCTATAATACAAATAAGATTCTTCTCAATGATTTGTTATTAATGAATTGTTTCATATACTCCTTGGTCTATATGTTGAATATGTTTTATTTTATGGGATATTCAGGTTTTATGTAATCGTTTGATTGTCAGTGAATGTAGGTTTCGAAGTGAAGGAGGAGCTCATCTGGATCGACGAGGCTAGACTACTACAACAGCGTTGGACTACAGGTAGGATCTTAAACACTTGGTTTCTCATATGATAAATGCATGTTTAGAGAAGGATTGCTCTTAATTGTCTTGTTTGTCACTATAAAGTCTTAGGCTTCTAGGGAGGTTGGTTTTGTCTGCAAGATTAACTCTTTCCTCATGACAGTTGTGATTCAGTGTATCCAATCTGAAAATTTATGAAATGTGGTACCTGGAGGAGAGAAGATTGTAGGTCAGCGCCTACGTACTAGTATCTTAGCTAGTACAAGAACTATGGGGGTTGTAGCTCCCTTCCAGAAGAAGCTGGAGAACGAGAGGGGGTTGTAGCTCTCTGTAGGTTGCAGCCTGCGTACTGGTAAAGGACTGCACCAGTACATTGTAAAGGAAGATAGAAACAAATTGCAGCAGGTGGTTTTCACCCACATTGGGTTTCCACCTTATATCATGGTGTTCATGTGTGCTTCTTGTGTGTGATGATCTGTTCTATTTTACTGCTTCTGTTTACTGTTCATATGGTCAATGAAGTTCTGATGCATTAACTAAAGATCAACATGTATTGGATTATCAGAATCATAAATAATCTGGATATACGATCTTTGCTTTGGACACAGTTGCATATACACGCGGATATACTTAACTGAAGTTGCGTATATGAATCTAAGTGTGAAAATAAAAAGTTTTACTAATCTGATAATACTGATTCACCCCCCGCTCTCGGTATTATTTCCAACAATTGGTATCAGAGCAGGTCCTTTTGTAGAAGCTTGATCGCTTGAAGGAGATCTGTGGAAAAATGGGAAAGAAGCTCAAGAAGAAAGCACCGAAGAAGAAGAAGACATCTCAGAAGAACTATGACAGTGGGAGAATCGATTGGGGATTAGGCATAAGAAGCTCTTCAGATTCAGATGAAGATGAAGATGAACTATTAGGTATGAATTTGCTATCCTTTGATGTTCCACCTATATTTCCATATGGAAAAGATGAAAGTGATAGCGAAACAACTGAAGTTTCTCTTATGGGTGAACAAGAAAGATGTAAAATAGAGGCATAATTTAAAAGGCTGACAGACAAAATTAGATATCAACAAGATCTATTGAACAAAAGGGAATCTGACTCCAAAGAAGAAGCTACCAAACTGAAAGCCAATCTAGAGTTATTCAAGGCCAAATATCTAAAGTTGCTAAAAGACCAACAAGAGGAAGAAAGCAAGATAAGGAAGTTTTTCAGGGACAAAAATCAAAAGTTGCATGATGAAGTCACATCCCTAAGAAAAGAAGGCAATGAAAAGAACACAACAATCAAGAACCTCAGAGATAGATCCAGTGATTATGAAAGTATTGAAGCTACGACCCTCTCACTAAAGGAATAACTTGAAGAAGCCAAGAAGCAGAATAAAGATCTACTCCAAGGTATTGAAAAGCAGGAAAACGAAGTTATCAGTTTAAAATCACAACTGGAATGTGTCTCCAGAGTTCGTCAAATGCTACAGGATGTGAATGAAGAACAAGAAAAGGAGACTCTATTTAAGACGTCAGTTGGAAGAAGAAAGAAACGCTGAAGAGAACGTGAAGAAGCAGTACCTTGAAAAGGAAGAGCAACATCAAGTTGAGGTAAATATCTTGAAAGGTAAATTAGAAGAAATGGATAAACTATTACGATTTCAAGATAGTACTAAGATCTTGGATGATATTCTTAGTAGTCAAAGGTCTCCTACTATCAAGACTGGTCTTGGTTTCCATGAATCTGTTAAAGGTGAATCTAGCTCACAAGGTGAAGAAAGGAACTCTAAAGAGAGATCTAAAATGATCAACAAGGATATGAAAGATCAAACCCATCAACAATCAAGAAAAGAGATTCTTCAAAGAAAATCTTTTACTCCTAACTATGGAAGTAATAGTCGGCCATTTACTCAGATGAATAATATTGAATGTTATGTATGTCATAATCTTGGACATATTGCAGCTAAATGCAGAAGAAGAAGGGTTCAAGAGCATCATGCAGAAAGATCATCACATTCAAGGTACTTTAATGGATATTGTTTTTCTTGCAATATGTATGGTCACAAAGCTACTGATTGCTACAGGAGGAATATAAAACATGTAAGATGCTATGCATGTAACAAGTTTGGACATAGAGCAAAATTTTACAGGAACAAAGTTCATGATAAGAAGAAATCATCAACATGCTTGAAGGTATGGAAGAAGAAGGAAGTTCAGTCAGAAAGATGTGGCACAACACAGACATAACAGACTCAGGGGTAGCTAAAAGTGTTGATCTTCAGTGTCCTAAATCTAATACGCAAGTTTCATGAAGGGAAGTCACGTATACAAGCGATCTATACACTGCAAAGTCACGTATATGACAGTATGAGGAAAGGCAGTGGGGATAGGCTCAGAAAAAGTATCTGATATGATTCAGTCCATTATTTGCATTATTGGTTATAGTTACAGTCTGCTAAGGATGTGTGGAAATGTCTTGTTACTTGTAAGATGTTTAGAAGTGTTTTGATCCTAACTTGATGATGATGATGTCCTCATGCTTATTACTGATATATGCATCTAATAGTAAACAGATGGCACAACTTGAGGGGGAGAATATGCCTTGAATAATGCATTGTTGGCATTATGGTTAATAGTTCTTGGTGATGATGCTTATACGGCTAAAATAATGTATCTTGCTACAATGTGGTTATGGGTTGTCCATGATAAAATCACATATGATTCTTAGGGTGACATAGTTGATGCTCAGATCGTATTTGTGGATTGATGGTGCATATATGATGCTTACATGGTGATCTTCATAAGGATAAGGAGAAGTACAAAGCTTGAATACACAATATCATTACTTGATGATGAGTCTCTCATATGTTGCTGTCGTCATATGTATGAAGATCATATAATTCAGTTATGATGCAAGATTTCTTAGTGATCATGTGAATGAGGATTGTTGACGTTGATGATATAAAGAAGCTTTGATCCTGAGCTCTAGATACATAGTGCTGAATACATGGATATTGATGAATTCCTACCTATATGATGATAGGTTGATTCCCACATATGTTGATTGATGATTATCAGATGAGGGATATTCCCGTGTAATGTTACATGGATGGTCATGCAGATCTTGATGATGATGACTATGGTGTTTTTCACATATGAATGATTTATGATGTTGTTCAAAAGGATGATTTGATTTCTATATACATACATACCTTGGTACAGGACATTTGCAGGTTGCTGATATGGAAATAGTTATACGCGATTCTTATGAGGAATATCCACGTATATACGCGTGTTTCTGTGGATACAGTCGTGTATATGTTAGTTTGAATGAAATCAGTGGGCCAGACTCAAGGTCAGAAGAGTCTGAGATGAGTCTGACAGAGACCAACTAGCATAGCTTCAGGGGGAGTAGATAAACTTATAATAATGCATTGTTGGCATTACCTTAGAAGCTCTTAGTTCGTGTACTCAAGCTATTTTGATTTCAGGCAGATCAGGGAAAACATAAGGAAATCTTGGTTGTTGATCTGAATGGTGATTGTTAGTTGCTGCTACTATCAGTTGTTGGTGACTTTCATAAGTCGTGTTCTAGATATTTCGTCTTTATGTTATGTATCTCTTCTTTGTGATATTTCTTCTATGGTGTCAAGGTCATGTAACGGCCTATATTGGTTTCCCCACTATGCCTAGGATGAAGATGTAATGTATTTGGTCATAATATGTAAATCTCTGATGTATTCCCACTTGGTTGGGTGATGGATGTATGTATTGAGTCTTTTGGTGATAGGAAGGTCATTTATGATAGAGTCATGTTCTTCTTGTAGAATATCTTTGTGCAGATCTTGCCTACAGTCAGGGGGAGCATGAACAACACACTTCAACAGTGTAGAGACTCAGCATGTACTAAGGGGGAGCATGGACAGATTGGTACACCTTGGCATATACAAAGGGGGAGCTTATTCAGAAATTTCAGCAGGTACTCGGGGGGAGTATGGACAGTGGAATGTTTATCAAGGAAAGAGGATATCTTGGTCCCCCCTTTGCCCTTGATGTCAAAGGGGGAGAGTGATTTTGTGTTTTTGCCATCAAGTCCAAAGGGGGAGATTGTTGGCATTATGAGACATGTGTTGTACTTGATGGCAACCCACTCATAGAAGAACATCGCACTTAGTTATAACTAGATGAATCTTCAGAAGAGATATCAGATGCGTCTAAATGGATGGGATGTAGGACAACTCAAAGGAATCAAATGTTAAGTTCCAAGTGTGACAAGTTACCTTTGCCAACAAGTCCAAAGGGGGAGATTGTTGGCATTATGAGACAAGTGTTGTCCTTGATGGCAAATCACACAGATGACAAATCATAGTGTAGGAGGTCAGCAACAAAGAATTGATGATCAGATTACAAAGAATGAAGAAAGCTGAGTATATACGCAGGTTCACTATATACCAAGTCGCGTATATACGCAGGTTCGCTATATACCAAGTAGGGTATTCACGCAGGTTATACTCGCAAGTTCTCTATATACAAAAATGTGTATACACGCGGGATTGCTGATCAAAAGGCGCGTATGCGTATACATGCACTTTCATGCAAGGAAAAGCGCGTATATGTTGGAGAACTTACTTTTGGTCCATGGTAGTTAGTCCTTGGTATTTGAACCTATGATTTTGGAGCGTAGTATCTCGTCAGATGTGTTGATCCCTAGTACTGGGTTCATGGTATTAGTTTGTTATGGTTTTGGACCGTGGTATTGTAAAAGGCCTAAGACTATAAAAGGAAAAGAAGATCATTAGGAAAAGGAATGGAGAAAGTCTTGAATATATAATGAAGGATGAGATCCAGTATGCAGGTTATGGGTTGGTTGATCTAAGCTAAGGAGGGATCTCACAAGTTGATGGAGAACAAGATCTAAGGATAGATCGAGATCACATGGTTTGAAATGAACTATCTCTATATGATTGATTATGTTTATTCTAGATCTGTATACTGACGCATGTAATGATCTGAACTGGTTATAACTTAAGTTTGAAATCGCTGCAAGTCACGATTGAATATTTATAGATCTGTACGCTGGTTGGCTTTGGTAAAAGCGCGTATGTATGCGGGTTTGGTTTGTCCAAGTAGCGTATGCACTTTAATGCATGATTTTGATGATACAGTTGGTTCTGAATAGTGTTGCAGAGTTCAGGGTTCTGCTATGTGTTCTGGTGACTGCTTTTTTGTTGACAGGGTTCAGTGATTCAGTATTCGGTGATTCAGAGATTGTAATAGCTAGTGTTGATTGATTGTGTGCTTCAATGATATTTATGGGTCAGTATGAAATTGATGAAACATGGCCTTCAGATTATAGAGTCAGTGTATCCAGTCTGAAATTTAATGAATGTGGTACCTGGAGGAGAGAAGATTGGTAGGTCGGCGCCTACGTACTAGTATCTTAGCTAGTACAAGAACTATGGGGGTTGTAGCTCCCTTCCAGAAGAAGCTGGAGAATGAGAGAGGGTTGTAGCTCTCTACAAGTTGCAGCCTGTGTACTGGTAAAGGACTGCACCAGTACATTGTAAAAGAAGTTTCTTATTAAAGGAAGATAGAAACAAATTGCAGCAGGTGGTTTTTACCCACATTGGGTTTCCACCTTATATCATAGTGTTCATGTCTGCTTCTTGTGTGTGATGATCTATTATGTTTTACTGCTTCTGTTTACTGTTCATATGGTCAATGAAGTTCTGATGCATTAACTAAATATCAACATGTATTGGATTATCTGAATCAAAAATAATCTGGATATACGCTCGTTGCTTTAGACACAGTTGCGTATACACACAGATATACTTAATTGAAGTTGCGTATATGAATCTAAGTATGAAAATAAAAAGTTTTACTGATCTGATAACACTGATTCACCCCCCCCTCTCAGCATTATTTCGAACAAAAAGAATTCAGTTAGGCAAAGGATAGAAAAGAATTTTTGGAGGTTGATGTTGGCTTTGTGGGCCTTGACCCAGGTTCAGCATTAGTTAGCCAAACAATATCTACACTACTAACGTTTTTGGCATTAGCCCACGGAGTGAAAACTGAAGTCTCACCAGAAGCAGTATGGGGGGATGCTCGAACCAAGTTTTCGCACACTGAGATGGTCATGATGTCCGTTTATACCCCCTACCCCTGCTTTCGTGCAGGTCGCTAAGCCTTAGGGCTCTATCAATGTAGCCTTTCTTCTATCCTTTAGTACTTCCATGAAGGTGTACGATTGACCTTTGCATAGCCCTAACCCATGTTTCAGGTACATTTTCCCATCTATGACGATGTATTGTATAGGTTCCCAAGTTGTCTAAAGTGTTTTACTTATCTTACCAATCAATTAGAGTTAACATTGCGTAAACTGATATATTTACATGTGTTCAATTAATAGATATAATCACATACATTTTTGCATCAAATAAACATTGTAAAATAAACCCAAAATGCAATATAATCAGATGCGTTAACAAAGACTAAATACACAGTAATTGCAAAATACTTCTCTTTATTGATATCTTCCAATTTAATATAGACTCTATCCACGCTACGCACACAGTTGTAGGGGTCTGCGGACTCAGCTGCATACTTCCACCCTAGGCCTCTACGCACTCAGTTGCAAAGCCTCTACCTACATTAAAACCTAAAACACTTAGACTTCTCTAAGTACCTAGAGCTTACTTGCTTAGCTCTCTTTTATATAATCTCATGGTCCGCGTACCATGGGTAGGTCTTTACAGCCAACTTGACACTTTACAGAATAAGGTAGATAACCCTTTATGAATCTTGACACCTTTGCACTCTGTGACCACAAAATGTGGAAACTTTACAATTTTATTACAATATTTTCTGAAAACATGGGCTTTTAGCCCCAAAACTACTCTTGGGGGAACTTGTTCCCAACAAGCCCCCAACAGAGAGTCACATGGTGACTTGCCCTCGAGTCACTCTACAGGTGTGGAGATCTTGGCGCGAAGACCTCCCAGCTCAACCTATATGATGGCAATGTCGGTGGTGCACTGTGCGACCACCTGCTTCACTTCTTCAACCAACTCCTTTGTCGCTGGTCATGAACTGTCAGCCTAAAACTTCTACTGAGTCGCTTGTAGACTAGCATGCTTGCCCTCAATCGAGGCCATGATAGAATAAGCTTCATCCAACCAAGGCTTCAAGTGCGCCTTTAGTATTGCCTCTTCGTACTGTGCTACATCTACTAATTCCTTCAATGTTTTGGCCTCCTATAGCTTCGCCAGTCTCTATGTGAGAGTGATGGTGCATGTTGTTCCTTTTACTTTGTCATAGCACTACTACAGTTCTTGCACCTTTGTCTCTAGCCATTTTACATTAGGATCCTCTTGCAAATGAGTCATGACCTCAAATGACTATTCAAATAATCGTGTGTAGTCTACTACTACACTGTCTACTGCTGTTATCGCCTCTATGACAATGGTTGTGTGTTGCTCCTTTACTTTCGGCGGAGCTAAAGATTGGGCCTTCAACTCCAAGTCTGCAATCTGTAAGTTCAACTCCAGCTGAACCTTAGCTAACTCTGTGTGAGTGTCACGCACCCCTGTAGAAAGCTTGTGAATGCGCAACTCTACCGGTTCTCCCTCAGGAATGGCCAACTCTGGGACCATTCGGCATGCTTCCTCCATGACCTGAACTATGCACTTGTTCCGGTCAGTTACTCAGGTCATGGTGGCAATGGCAAAGTCTCACTATAGGGCCAGCTGCACATTATTGATCTATTGTTCACTGATCACCTGCACGTTGTACTATTCTTGGGCCCTCAGCTCCATGATCACTCCATCATGTAGTAGGTGGAGCACCTCGCTAGGAAGCGCTGCCAAGTTTAGCCCTACTCCCTTTAGGGCACTAACAATGGGCCTGTCAGCTTCATTTTCTGTGGTTAGCAATCCATCTGACAGCACAATCACTCGGGAGTCCTTCGCACGTTGCATCGTGACAACTTATGAAGTATCGATGGTGAGGATGGTGGATACCGTTCCATCCTATGACACATCGATTTGCAACTCATGTACACCCATCTGAATGGTTGCCAATACTTGCTTCTGTTGCTGCTCAAACTACTGTAGTACCTCCGTAGTGACATCTCGCACCGTATCTCCAATGTCATTCAAATCCCCCTTTGTTAGGGTGATTTGGTCCAACAATGTGTTACTGGCCTCAGATTTCTTTTGTCGCCCCATTTTTTCCTATTCTTGTTGATGTTTGATGTGGTACGACACTTTCTGTAGGTCCACTCCATGCTTCTCTATCTGCTCATCCGTTTCTTCCTTTGTTTTGGGCAAGGGTGACCTTGTACCTTTGTCAGAGTCGCGCTCTATTTTGCTTGTCTGTTTTTTCACCTACAGTGTGGCATCGAACTCTGTCTGGACCTTGTCAGTGGCCTCCTTCTTCCTCTTCTTGGCTAGCTATGCCATCTTCAGCCTGGCCTCCTCCTTTTCACGATGCATGGCAGACTTTCTCGACCCCACCGCCAAGTTTGAGGATGTGCGCCACTCTTTCGGCCAGCGATCAAGAATTGTATCAATCACGTCATTCGTTGACAAGTAATGCAAGTCATGCCACTTCTACTCAAGCTCCTTCTGTGCCCTGATTGAAATGTGTTGAAAGTCTACCTTGAACTCCACATACTCCTGCAATTTGGCAAACACAGTAGGTGACAATCGCGACTTGTGATTGATAGCCATGCGTATATTCATTTCCATCAAGATCCAAAAGGTCTTGCTAACCTTCATGTGCTGAATATCGATGGTCACTAGTGAGCTCCAGTATTGCAGAAATGATGCTGCAACGCCTAGGACTCCCTTCTTTACTTTTATCAACTCAGTTGTTCGTAACAAACTTGGAAGTGACGGTGCTATATGCACAAGTACTAGCTCTTGCCGTAGGCTGTCACTTGATCAACTGGCACAAGTCTGCTAGGAGCTTAAGCCAACTTCTATGAGCTCTTAGAAGAAACTTTTAACTGTAATGGATGAAAACTAACTTAAAAGAGGCTAGTCTACTTGCAGAAAGAAGCTGAAAGCTTAAAGGAAATGCAAACCCTAGTTTTACCGACTAACCCTACTGGTGCAAGAAAAGAGATGAAAGTTGCGGAAATGGATACCATTGACTTTTGGAAAGGTAAAATATGGGTGACTAAACTACTTCTGAAGGAGAATATGAAAAAAACATCTTTTTGTATTTTTGAGTAATTTTGCAGAATTATTATGCATGTGCTTTAACTATTTTTGACTGTGTAGAGGTTTACTGGCGAAAAGAAATGGAGTGGGAACTTGCAGGAGGTTGGGAAGGTGAGAAGAGGGCATAACAGGTCCCTACCATCCTTCCAGAGAGTTTCACAATGATCATATCTTGAAAAACTTCTCACGTGAACCTCTACAGGAAGTCTACAAGGGTTCTACAGGATGTTCTACAGGAAGTTCTACAGGAAGAACCGAAAGAGGATTTTAGAGGGTTGATGGTGGAAAAATGGTGGGAAAGTGGAAATTGACGATGGATAAGGATGTGAAGGGGTTCAGGACCTGGTAAATGAAGCTAAGGAGTGATGAAGGTGGTTGGATTTGTTCAAGGATGGGGAGAGCAATGCTGCACAAGAATGTAGAAATTAGGGTAAATTGGAAAAGTGTGGCAAATGAAGGGAAGGAATCTTGGATTAGGGGTTGGAACAGGTTGTATGATGGAGGAAGGATAGGTAGGGATGTATTACAGGTGCTCTGCACACTATTTTTTAAAACTGATCGAAGAAAGACTAGAAAAACCAAAGATCTATCTATTTTGACCTAATCTGACCTAAAAACTAGAAACATGATGAAAAAAAACTTATAGACATGAAATCATGCAAGATAACTATGGAAACTAAGCAAGAATATATCTAAACATGCAAGTACAACTGGTATCAACTTTTCCAACTAAAAATCTAACACTAGCAATTGCATGGAAAGGAAAAAACAATGTTTTTGTGGCAGCAAGTATGCCTTGGTCTCAGCTCATGGTCCCAAGGAGGGAGAGGTGATATCAAGGATTTCTTGATAGCCTTTTTGCATATATTTTCTGTCACCAAACTATCAAATCAACCTGAAGCATGAAAAGCTATTCTAATCATAAAAAACAACCTAAGTAACAAAGCAAGATCTTAACCTAAATAATAGAAATTATTTTATGAATGCAAGGAAAATGCATAAAAGTACACAAAGGAGGTACTAGCACTTGGGTTGGGCCCAACCCCAAGAGCTACAACCTCCTAAGAAAGCTTAGAGTAGATGCAAGGTGAAATTTATCTCCATTACTAAAAAAAAAAAGCATGTCACAAAACTGTTTACAGCAAGAGCTCGAAAAATGAGCTGAAATAGAGAGCTGCAATAAGTGCAATAAACAATTGTTCAATAGCTAAACTACCAAGGCTTGAAGCCTTCTTACTTATGCACCACGAGGACTCCCAACAAGCCTCCTTAACTTTAGGAGCTTGGCTGCTCAAACTGTAGTTAATCATCCACTTCACAAAATCTGCTCGGCTGCCCCTTGAAATCATCTTTGGTGGGTTGTTGAACTCTGGGCTGATGGTGGAGAACTTGAGGAAGGGGTCATTTAGTGCAGGAGACACCCTTCCTACAAATCCTCAACCTTGTTCCTTCGTATTTGGCTATCAATTTGCTCATAAATTCTTGACCTTGGTCCAAAAGACGTCCAAAAATCTGGAATAAGCACGTATTAGACATTGTGGTCAAGTGACTATTCTCATTCATTCAATTAACATAAATATATTCAAAAGCATGCAAAAAACTATGAAGAATGGTGGATTAATCGAGAATAATAGGCAAAATGAGCCCAATAAGTTACCCATTTTTGGGGCTTATCATCACCCCCTGTTGAATGTATTTCTTATCCTCTGAGCAACTAATCTAGCTCATCATCTTTGATTGCTTTGAATGCCTCTTTGACATCCCAGGCTTCCGAGGTGATGTCCTCTTCTTGGTCATGAAACCCTGCTTTTGTCTCTACCTCCTCCCATTGCCTATGTTCTTCTTCTTCTTTGACCCCTTCTAGCAGTCCCAAAAGTAATGGAGGACTGAACTTTAGGCCAATCTAGTGGGCCTTCAGATTTTGCATTGATTGTTTGTAAAGTGGTACTCTGGCCAAAGCCTCCCGCATCTCTGTTGCGGAGTGGTACTCTCTTATTTTCAGACTGTGGGACAATGTGTTCCATCTCCTTGTGTAAGAATGAATGCAGTTATCACCAAACAGTCTCTCCATGTCCTCAAAGTGGGCAATGGCCTGAGCTTGCCTTTCAATGTAGTCTGGGAGAGCCTGAGGGTTGTTGGCCAGGTGATGATGGGCATACACTAAAGCTGAGGGATCTTCTAGTTCTGCTCTGATCATGAGTGGCTCATTTAGCTCTCTATCAATAACTTTCTGAATTTTTGTTGCCCTCTTTTCCTCATGGTTTAACCAAGAGGCCATGGCCATAAGTTCCACATCTCCCAATGCAACATTGGGGTCCCATAGATTCATGTTTGGAAGTGCCAAGTTATGTAAATAGAATTATTATAACTTGGCCTTATCTTCAACTGAGCTACTGTCACACAAATACATGAATTGATTGTAATTCTGGAATGGAATGGTGCCGCTTTGGGCCAGTGAGTTAATTTGAAATTGAAACCATTGATCTTTAAGATATAGTGCATATGACTTAGTAGATTGCCTACATTGTAAGGCCTCTACAGCCCAGCTGGCCATGTAGGCCATTTGGGCTTCTTTCTCTGCACCTCTTGTTTTAAAGGTTGTATTTCTTCTGCTGCCTGTGACTCCTTTTCCTGTAGCAGTTTTATCAGCATCTCAACATTAGGTTGCAGCTTTTCCTCTCTCTATTGTTCCTCGGTTGTTTCCTTGTCTATTGGAGGTCCTTCTTGTTGCTGCTGCTCTCCGACAATGGATAGCCTATCTTCCGTATGACCTTCCTGTAGCTGCAACTACTTTCTCAACAACTCATTCTCTTCCGATAATTTGGCTCTTTGACTGCTTTCCATGTGCCTCACCATGGCCAACTCTTTTCTTGATTCTTTTAGTTGTTCTGCCAGGTGGCCTATGTCTGCAACACCCTTGGATTTGGCAATCCTCATCCAAGTGTGAGTCCTAACTTGTTCTTGTTCCAATCCAAAGAAAAGTGGTACCAAAAACTTCGATGGGATGATCTTCCCACCTTCTAATAGGTTTTAATATGACCCCAAGCTAGGCTGAGGGCTTGGTTCCAATATTTCTTCGGTATTCTCTTCTCCCTGTGATTTCTTGGCTACCTTCTCCTCCAATTTCTCAATCTCTTTTAACTTAGCTAGAGTTTCCTGTAGAGATGTTTCAACTTCCTGTAGAGCTACCTTTGAGTCCATCCTCCTAATTCTCTCTCTCCAGGTGGAGGTTTTTGGGCTTCTTCTTTCATAGGTGATAGATATCTTTGAAGGAGACTCTTCTTTTGGTTTAGAGGTTGTGTCCTCAATGACAATTGGTTCCTTTGATTGTGGCTGGGGTTTGCCCACTTTGATCCTTGTGCTTCTCCTGGCTTTAAAGTACATGGAGGTTTTCCTCTTTCTCTTTCCTTTTTGTTTTGCAGGTGTGCTTAATGCAGCAAGCACAACTGTTGTCTCCCTTTCCAATGTCTCCAAGGATTTCTCTTCCTGCTAGTCTTTTTCTTCACTTCATGTAGAAATCTCTGTGTCCACTGTTTCTATATGTGTGACTGATGTCTCAGGGTGTGCCTTTCCTTTTTCTTTCTGGGTGCCTTCTTTGGCTGTGACAGCCTTCATTTGGGCTTTCTCAGCCTTTTCCTTTCTACTATGTATCCTCTTTTCCCTTTCTATTTTTGTTTTTGTTTCTTCCTCTATTTCAGGCTCAACAGTCTTGCCAAATTCTTTCTGTTATTTTTGTTCTTTCTCAGTTTTGCCCTCTTCTTGAATGTTCTGTGCTCCCTCATCATTGTTTTTCTCAATTTCTTCAGTTTGCTCCCCTCCTCACTGCTGGATGGGGTGATGTTTTCAGCCAAAGTTCTAATGTTATCATCCTTGCACATGTTTATGAAGATTTCACACGATATGGGGAAAATATAGGTGTGTAAAGCATCTTCCACCAACAGTTTGATAAGCCCATGGTGGGACAACTAATCTGGGATTCCTGCTTTGTACCACATTCAATTAAGGACTGAAGAAGGAAATATGGGATGCTCAGTTTCTTGGCTGGAGGCAAGTTAATCCCATGCCTTAATTCACATAATAACTTGAAATGATATCCATAGATGATGCTAAACCTCCCTTCACATGTGATGTAATTCATAATTTGATAACTAAGTTCACTCCATAGAGGAGGCAAGCTTGTCCTTCTAACTCTGTTTTTGTCTTCTACAGGATGCTCCTCGGGTAGAAAAAATGTTTTCTTACCAACTTGGCCTAGGGATCTCTCTTCTTTGCTCCAAGGGAGCCCCAATGGTAGACCAGTAATTCTACTGATGAGCTTAGGGTTAAGTTCTAGGGTCAAACCCCTAGAACTAAATGTGGCATGTGTCTTTGAATGTGGTCTCAGGGACATTAAAAACTCGTCAGTTATCTCCTCATCATGACCCTGAATTTTGTCAAAGAAGGATATCCAATTTGCCCAGGTAAAAGGTCCACCACCTCAGGGTGCTCATACAGCTTGCTAGAGTCTGAGGGCTCTTTCCTTATGAATCCTCGTGGCATGGTGTTGAGTGCTCTTTTTATGGTTTAACCAGAAAAGAAAATTCTTAGGGAAACAACAATGAATCATTGAAACAAGGGATAGCTGAATTCAGTTTCTTCTAAACCCGAGAAGGAATTTCTTATGTGTTCCTTACAATATCAAATAGCAATAATTCCCTTGTTTTAAGACTGTTATCACCCAGAATTAGACTGTTTGTTTATGAAAAGAAGAATTTTGTTTTTACAGAATCAGAGTATAAGGAGACTAGTTCTCTTTGCAACACATAGATAGATATGTAAATTCAGTTTTTTCACACACATAGCCTGGCCTCTACTGCTGCATGTACCTTCCTTACAAGAGAATTTTAAAAATGATGAGGAGATTTCAAAATGCAGAGAAAGAACTGGGTAAGCTCAGTGAAATATGCAGGAAAACTTTCACGTTTTTTTCCTCAATGCACAGGCAAACTTTTTCTCTCATTTTGAAATCTGATGCCATTCAATTCACCACCTTGCACAAACAAATCATGCACAAAGAATTTTTCTCGATCCTACCTCGTTTGGAGCTTGAAATTCAATGAAAATTCCAGGTTTTCCTTCTGTAGAGATGTTCTCTACCTTTCTTGTAGAACCCTTCCTGTAGAAGGCTCCCGGTTCCTATAGAATGAAATTGTGCTTCCGATAGAGCCTGATAGGTAGAAGATTTTCAAAAACAGGTAGAAAAATTGGTGGAGGATGACTGGTTAACTGTTCTCGAAGCGGTGGATACGTACTCCAGTCGAGATCGTCATGAGTGCAGAATGAACAGAGGGTGGTGCATGTTTCGACTAAGCATATTTTAACTATGGCGTGATTCGTGGTGAGGGAATGAGGTGGCTGGACCAGACCATTGATCTGACATCATAGCCATAATGTTTTTGCATGTTTTTGACCACCATCGCCTCCTCTCTCCCGTTATCCGTTGCCACCACTACCAGTCCCGATGATTTCTCCCTGAATGGACACTCCACACATGCTGGTTGCACATCTAATCAACAATTTTGAATGTAATGGGGCTCGTTTGGATTCCATGAGGATATGTAATTGGCTGAGGGTGGCCAATTGACTGTCCATCGATTCCACTCAATCCAAACCATTCCCATAGTCATGCAGGTTTAAAATATGATTTATGCAATTGAAGAACAAGTTTAGGCACTTACCTGCATTGTTGCGGCCATGTTATGTAGATTTCAAGTTTTGGAACCTATCCCTTCATTTGTTGTTGTTGCATGCACACTGCATGCTTGGCCTCTACTATTTTTTATGTTCATACATTCAAGTAGAGCTCCATACATGTCTCTTTTGCCATAATTTGTTGTCCCTATCTCTAGAGTATGTCTTTCAGATGGATCAACTGCTACAGGATTCCTGTAGGATGTCCTGTAGCTGCTTCTCCTCCTAGAATGCAAGCTAGAATGGGCAGGGCTATACTGCTAATGAGGGCCTCGGCTAATGAGGAGTCTAGATGGAGGGTAATAGGTATGGTGAGTGAAAAACTACTGCATGGTTTGTCATTAAAAAATTTTTGCTGGCAGTATGAAGAAAACAGGGTTTCTGTGTGTGACTGTGCAGGAATATAAAAAAAATGAGTGCAATGGAGGTGTACAAAAATGGAAAAAGGGCGACATATGGTGATGGATGGAAGAAGGGATATTTATAGGCCTCATAGACAAATTCTCAACCTTCAGGTCCTCTTCTGAGATTGATTTTGGCTTGTCTATAGGTTCTATAGGATCTTCCTGTAAAAGACACAAAACGTCCTGTAGAAGGTGAAATCTTAGCCTGAATGAGACCAAATCTTAGGAAAGGGTAGTGGTCATGGAGGAATGGATTGTGAGGGATGCTTGCAGCCTAGTGCTGACCTTTGTCCTTGTCTTGTGTGATCCTCCTAACCTGCAATGTCCTTCCTGCAACCTGCAATTATTCAACATAAATTAGGTTTATTTTTCTTATTTTTTTTTAATTTTTTTTTTAGTCTCAGACAACAGGGGTGCCTCCAGGAGGTTTTCACACTCACTGTTTTCCCTAGATGCCTCCAAGAGGTTTACATCCAAGGATATTTTATTATTATTATTATTATTATTATTTTTTCTTTGTGTGTTCAAGGTGTGGGTGGAGTGGAGACGGGGGCTTGCTCCACTACCAACACTGATTTATCTAGAGTTTCAATGAAATCCTACTTAGAAAGGGGCTTCCTGTAGATTTTGAATCGATGCCCATTGACGAGCATGGCGATGACTTCTTCATCAATGGTCCTGGTAAGGATTGAACCATTGTCGTTGCATTTTTCCACTGTATATGGTCCCAGCCATCTTGTCCTTAGCTTCCCTTTGAAATCCTAGTATCTTGAATCATATAATAGTGCCAAATCTCCTGGCTGAAGTTGCTTTTCTTTAAGGTGTCGGTCATGCCATATCTTCCTTTGAAGTTGGACCACCTCTGAGTAGATAAGGGCCTGCATTCTTTGTTCATCTAGTCCATTCAACTCAAGTAATCTCTCCTATTGTGCATGGCTCAAATCTAGGTCCAGCTAAGCTGCCAACCTCAATGTGTTATATTCAAATTCTATTGACAACAAAGCCTTCTTCCCGTAGACTAGCTCATAAGATGTGAAAGCTGTTGTAGTTTTCTAAGTAGTGTTGTAGGCCCAGGTGGCCTCAACCAAGCGATATTCCCAATCTTTTCTGTTGTTTCTTACCACTTTAGTCAAAATCTCTTTCAAAGCTCTGTTAGTGACTTCCACCTATCCATTTGCTTGCTGATGATAAGGGGTGGAAGTTTTGTGCTTAATCCTGTGATGAGCAAGCATGTTTTCAATCAAGTTAGAGGTAAACTGACTTCCTTGATCTGTGACTAACTCTCTTGGGTAGCCAAACTTGTAGAAGATATTTTCCCTAAAAAACTTAGCCACTTTTTCCTCTGTTGCTGCCTTGATTGCCTTTTTTTATGCCCACTTTATTAGGTAATCCGTGCACACAATGATGTAAGACTTGTGTTTTGAAGGAGGGTTGATAGGACCCACAAAGTCTATGCCCCACTTCTCAAATGGCTTGAAAGTCACTTGAGGTTGGAGGGGAATTTCATCCCTTGGAGTTGGTTTCCCCATCCTTTGACATCGGTCACATTAGCTGAAGTATCTCCTGACATCTTGATGAAGAATGGGCCAATAGTAGCCTGCCTGTAGAATTTTAAAAGCGGTTCTTTTTGCTGCAAAGTGGCCAACACAGGGCCAATCATGACAGGTTAGGAGGATGTCAAAAACTTCCTCCTCCCTAACACAATGCCTCAAAATTTGATCCAGGCCAAGTTTAAACAGGTTGCCCCCATTCCATGTGAATGGGGTGCTTTTCCTCACGATCTTTCCCTTCTCTTTTGAGGATAGGTGTGGCGGGAACTGTGTTGAAACCAAGTAATTTGCTATATCAAAAAACCATGGAGAGAGCACTGAAATAGAAAATAGGTGTTCATCTAGCATTTGATCGTCCACCATCCCTTCTTCACCTGCAGACAAATCTAGTCTAGACAGAAAATCAGCAACAACATTTTCCTTACATGGCTTATCAACAATGATCAAATCAAATTGCTACAATAAAAGTAACCATCTAATGATACAAGAATTTACATCAGGTTTATTCATCAAATACCTAATTTCAGCATGATCAGTGTGTACGAATGTTTGATAACCAACGATATAGTGTCTGAACTTGTTTAGGGAATGGACTACAACTAGGAGCTCTTTCTCGATTACGGTATAGTTTAATTCTACATTGGACAGGTTTTTCTTATAAAATATATGGCATACGGTAGCTTCTCTTCAACTTGTCCTAAGGCTACTCCTATGGCTTTGTTCAATGCATCTGTTTGAATGTGGAAAGGTAGGGCCCAGTTTTGACCTCTCAATATTGGGGCAGTTATTAGTTTACCTTTCAACGCATCCAGAGCCTCTTGATAGTTGTCGGTCCATATAAACTCAACATCTTTCCCCAAAAGACCAAACAATGGAGAGGCTAGCTTACCAAAATCTTTAATGAATCTTCTATAATATCCTGCTAAGCCTAGAAAACTTTGAACATCTCTTACCTTTTGAAGAGGTGGAACTCTTTGGATGATAGCAATGTTGTTGGGATCCACCTGTAATCCTTACTGAGAAATTGTATGACCTAGTACGATCCCTTCAGTCATCAGGAATTCACATTTTTCTAGACCGAGGGAAAGGTTCATTTCAATACACTTGGTTAAAACTTTTCCCAGGTTAGTCAATGCTTCTTGGAAGTGGGACCCATAAGGACTAAAGTCATCCATATAGATTTCCACCGAATCATGAACTAGCTCAGCAAATATGCTCAATACTGCTCTCTGGAACTTGGCAGGGGCATTGCATAACCCAAAGGAAAGGACCCGGTAGGCAAGGGTACCCCATGGACAAGTGAAAGTGATCTTATCTTGGTCTTCCAGGCTGATTTGGATCTAATTATACCCGCTAAACCCATCTAGGAAGGAAAAGAACTTCTTCACTGCCAGGCCATCTAACACTTGATCTATGAAAGGCAAAGGGAAATGGTACTTTTTGGTAGCCTTGTTCAGTTCTTGATAATCTACATAGATTATCCACTTCCTATTTTTCTTGGGCACAACACCATAGGAGAAACCCACTCGCTGTCAGAGATGGGGTAGATGAATCCTGCATCCAACAACGTTTACAATTCTTCTTTGACAATGTCCTTAAGGGCTGGATTCATTCTCCTCTGAGGCTGCCTGACTAGTTTAAAATCCTCTTTAATGTAAATGTGATGGGTACAGACTGAAGGGTGGACTCCTTTCATCTCCTTATAGCTCCAAGCAAAAGCATCCAAATGGTGGTTCAATAAGCTACACAACTCTTTCTCCTGAGAGGGGGATAGGGATGAGTTGATCTTCAAGATTCTTTCAGGGCCAAATTCCATATTCTTAACTCTGGGAGAGGTCAGATCAGCCACGTAGAGATCAACTAAGGCACTGGCTTGGGTCTCTTCTACCAACTCTTCTAATCGCAACACACTGGGAGGTGGATTCTGAATCAAATTCTCAATAAGGTCATCCTCGGTTTGTGGACCTCCCCTGGTGGCTTCCACTGTACACACTAGTGCAGAGTATACCTCATCCTCATCTTCCTCCTCCAACCAGAGAGGTAATTCATGTTCTAGCAGAGGTTGGGCAGGAGGATATAGGACTAACTGTTTAGACATTGGCCCATTCTTAATGGTCATGCTGCCAGCTCGACAACTAATGTAAGCATCTGCAGTAGCTAACCAAGGCCTTCCCAAAATGAGGGGATATCCAGTGAGTTTTTCCTTTGGGTGAAGGACCAAGAAGTCCGCAGGGTACTCCCAAGAATCAACGAAGACGATGACATCTTCCACAATGCCTTCGGGGGTCATGGTGGAGCGGTCTGCTAACTGCAGCACTATCGAGGTATTTCTTAGGGAACTCTGAAGGTTGAGTTTGAGCATCGTGTTCCTGGTCATCACATTAATGGCAACCCCTATAACAATCAGAGTGTGGGGGATTATGGTGCAATTGATGTGGACATTAGCTACAGAACTCCTAGGGTCCTAGATATTTTGGACAGATTACTTGTCCCAACATTAGGTTGGACAGTTGTCCTATGACATTGATAGTTGGGGCATCTCTCTTGTGCCTGCTTGGGTGCCTAAAAAACTTCTCTTTGATCAATTTGTTGTAGATTCGTACATATTTTATGGCCTGGAGAAGTGGTATTTTCATACACAACTGTTTAAGTTCGCCCAAAAGTTCAGTCTCTTCTGGGTCTGGTTGCGTGGTTCTAGTTAGTCTCTCAGGAAAGGGTGGAATGGCTTTGGGTTAACTATCCTGTTTTTCTTCCTCATCATCCTTAGGAGGAGGTTGGCTATCTAGGAGGACCTTCCTAGGTCATAGGTTGATCTCCTAAAACTCTACAGCATAGGTAGGGCATGTTGTCTCTCCAGTATATACCTGTTGGGCTTGTCTCTTATTAGGGTTCGAGTTTGGTTGAGTAGGCATTTGGGTTGTCTCGGAGGATCAGGAGGTAATGGTTGTGGTTGAGCAGGTGGTGGAGGCAAAATAGTGGGAGGAGAGTTGTATTGGGGCCTCCACCCCTATTGAGGTGCATTCCACTGAGGTTGTGACTGAACATGAGAATGAAATGAATGAGCAGTAGGTTAAGTATGGTATTGAGATGGATATGATGAAGAAGGGCATGTGAAACAGGAAGGATGTGCAGGGGGACCTCAAGAAGGTATGTGAGTGGATTGGTCGGGGTTGTAATCAGTTTGGGATGTCCCTTGCATCCCTTGCTAGTAAGGTCTGGATCCATGTGGCCTCCTTTGGTTTAGGAAGTAGAGTGGTTCAATGGCTCCTTCGGCCCCTTGATACATAGCTTTAAGTCTACGTAATGTTGGCACTGGTTTGTAGGGTGGTCTTCCTCACAAATGAAACATATCTCTATTGAGTGCAATGGACACTGATTCCGAGGATGTTTCCTTGTACATCTGGGACAAAAGATGGCCAAAGCCCTCTCAACTTCATCTTTCTTCTGTTGGATTCGAAAAGTATCCAGTTGCATGGAAATGGTCTGTCTCATCTCACTTTTACGGTTTTCCATCTGATTTGCAAACTTATGTTTGGAGAAGGTGGCACTAGCTGAAAGTTGATTCCCCCTACCTCTTTTCCGGGCTGGCCTAGAATGGTTTCTAAACATAGTCTCTATGTCATCATAAGGTAGCTGGTAGATCTCTCCTCTATCCAACAAATGGAGGGTATCTAGAAGGTCTTCAGGGATTCCTCAGAGCAGAACCAAGTTCAAAGATTTAGGGTCAAGTGTGGACCTGACCCTTTTATAACTGAGTTGAAACCTTTCTTCATAGTCTTCTAAAGATTCATCACTTCCCATGGTCATCCGAAAGATTTCTCCATTCGTTTCCTTTGACCTACAGTAATATTGGTATTTGTTGTTAAAGACTTGCTACATCTAAGCCCAAGTTGTGATACTGCTTCCACGTAACCCCATGAACCAGCGAGTGTTGCATCCTTGAGTGTAGAGGGAAAGAGTTTCAACTTTTGCTCGTCTTCTACATAGTCATATGTTCGACCAAGGATAGAAAAATTAAACAGGAAGGTATCAGGGTCTTCAGTGGTCAATCTATGGAAGTGCAGTAAGGCTAAGGGACTTATGTTTTTCATTTTGTATCCCCATTTGTCTCTCGGATGGGAAAGGCACCGTCTATTCTCTCTTCATCTCCCATACCATTTATGTGTTCAACCATGGTCTCAAGAGGAACGTTTTCTTACTCTTCTTCTGTTACAGGATCTTCGTATGTCTTTGGAGGTTCACTGCCACCAAAGAAGAGAGAAGGCTGGCTCAGTGATGTGGTGGGGGTGTTGGGTAAGAATCTTCCTGAATTGTCTCTGTTCCTACGAGGCATGAAATGAAATATTTTTGGTTGTTTTTTGTGTTTTTCTCTGCTTGTACCTGTAAAACTGAAATTGATTGAACAACAAATTGAAGCTAACTAAAGTAAACTTTGTTGGAATGAAAATTGTAGAATTGAAATGAAAGGAGGAAATGACTAATCTATACTGCTGAAATGAAATTGCAGAAATAAAATGCTAAGCTACACTTGCAAAATTGAAATTGGGGAATTGAAAGGCTAATCTATGCTTGCGGAATTGAAATGCTAATCTATGCTTGTAGAATTGAAATAGAAAGCAGGAAATGTCTAATATACTTTTGCGGAAATGAAATTGTAGAATGGAAATGAAACAACTACTCTACTATTGCTGAAATAAACTACTTAGCAGAAGGTTGCATTAGAAAATAGAAGAAAAGTAGCCATCACAAATACTCTGACACTTCCCCAGCAATGGTGCCAAAAAGATGGTGAGCTCTAGGAGCTTAAGCCAACTTCTATGAGCTCTTAGAAGAAGCTTTTAACTATGATGGATGAAAACTAACTCAAAAGAGGCTAGTATAATGCAGAAAGACGCTGAAAGCTGAAAGGAAATGCAAACCCTAGCAAACCCTAGTTTTATCGACTAACCCTAGTGGTGCAAGAAAAGAGATAAAAGCTATGTAAATGGATGCCATTGACTTTTGGAAAGGTAAAATGCAGGTGAATAAGCTACTTCTGAAGGAGAATATGAAAAAAACATCTTTTTGTATTTTTGAGTAATTTTGCAGAATTATTATGCATGTGCTTTAACTATTTTCAATGTGCAGAGGTTTATTGGCAAAAGGAAATGGAGTGGGTGCTTGCAAGAGGTTGGCAAGATGAGAAGAGGGCCTAAGGGGTCCCTAGCAGCCTTCCAGAGAGTTTCACAGTGATCAGATCTCGAAAAACTGCTCACGTGAACTTTTACAGGAAGTCTGCAGGGGTTCTATAGGAAGCTCTATAGGAAGAGCCAGAAGAGGATTTTAGAGGGTTGATGGTAGAAAAATGGTGGGAAATTGGAAATGGAGGATGGATGAGGATGTGAAGGGGTCTAGGACCTAGTAAATGAAGCTAAGGAGTGATGAAGCTGGTTGGATTTGTTTAAGGACGGGGAAAGCAATGATGCACAAGAATGTAGAAATTACGGCAAATTGGAAAAGTGTGGCAAATGATGGGAAGGAATCTTGGATTAGGGATTGGAGCAGGTTGTATGATGGAGGAAAGATACGCAGGGATGTATTACAGGTGCTCTGCACACTATTTTTCAAAATTGATCGAAGAAAGACTAGAAAAACGAGAGATTTATCTATTTTGACCTAATCTATCTTAAAAACCAAAAACATGATGAACATAAGTTCATAGACAAGAAATCATGCAAGATAAATATGGAAACTAATCAAGAACAAATCTAAACATGCAAGTACAACTGGTATCAACTTTTCCAACTAAAAATCTAACACTGGTAATTGCATGGAAAGGCAAAAACAGTGTTTTTGTGGCAACAAGTATGCCTTGGTCTCAGCTCTTGGTCTCAAGGAGGGAGAGGTGAGACCAAGGATTTCATGATGGCCTTTTTGCAGATCTTTTCTATCACCAAATTTTCAAATCAAACTGAAGCATGAAAAGCTATTCTAATCATAAAAAACAACCTAAGTAACAAAGTAAGATCTTAACCTAAATAACAGAAATTATTCTATGAATGCAAGAAAAACACATAAAAGTACACAAAGGAGGTACTGGAACTTGCGTTGGGCCCAACCCCAAGAGATACAGCCTCCTAAGAAAGCTCAGAGCTAGTGCAAAGCAAAATTTATCTCCATTACTCAAAAAATAAGCATGTCACAAAACTGTTTATAGCAAGAGCTCGAAAAATGAGCTGAAATGCAGAGCTGCACTAAGTGTGAAAAACAACTATTCAATAGCTAAAATACCAAGGCTTGAAGCCTTCCTACTTATGCACCATGTGGACTCCCAATAGCCCTCCTTAACTTTAGGAGCTTGGCTGCTCAAAGCTGTAGTTAATCAGCCACTTCACAAAATCTGCTCGACTGCCCCTTGAAATTATCTTTGGTGGGTTTTTGAACTCCACGTTGATGGTGGAGAACTTGAGGAAGGGGTCATTTAGTGCAGGAGACACCCTTCCTACAAATCCTCAGCCTTTTTCCTTCATATTTGGCTATCAACTTGCTCATAAATGCTTGACCTTAGTCCAAAAGATGTCCAAAAATCTACAATAAGCACGTATTAGACTTTGTGTTCAAGTGACTATTCTCATTCATTCAATTAATATAAATATATTCAAAAGCATGCATAAAAATATGAAGAATGGTGGATTAATCGAAAATAATAGTTAAAATGAGCGCAATAAGTTAGCCCTTTGTGGGGCTCATTAGTCACCCACAACGAAGCATACTTCACTGCTACTAGCAGGTCCAGTGCAACAAAGGGGAATTGACTATCTTTGGGCATCTACCAGTCTACCAGCACAATGGAACAACAAGAGCCATGCATAGTGGAAGGTCTTGCTAAGCTCATATGCCTTGCAGTAGTTTGCAAGGAGCTCACCGCAGAGATAACGTGCCCAATTAAACTAAAGTCCTTTGGCACATTGGACTGCTAAAGCGACGACAAGTGTCGACACTTCATCTGTACGACACTTCCTCACAACTTTTCCTGCCAAAATCTACATGGCCATCTTGAACACAAGATTGTAAATACTCGTGATGGCGTAGCCTCATAGCTTCTTCATGAGTTTGAATTTCTCCTTCATGGCCTCCATGAGGGCTTGCTCGCCACCTTTTCCCTTGTATAGGGTAGTCGTGTGATCCTATTGATCAAACTCTTAGCGATGGGTATCAACTCCTCCAGCCACATACACCCATTGTGCACCAATCATAGCATCTTCTTGATGACCAATACTGTAATGGGTGTGCAATTGTAGTGTAGAACCCATAGCAAGTTGAGCAGGCCTACCTTGTCCACACCCCTGAGCCACTTCCACGGTTCCAATGTAGTCATCCTCGTGGTTGTGTGAATGAAATGGTGCATTAGTTGTTATGTCGCCAAGTTGGGAACATTCTCAGTGTCAACTAAGTTCCAATCTTCCAAATTAACAGCGGAACCTACCCCAAGAGCAGTCCTTCAAAGACAATCTCATCTGGTAGTAGAGGTATGTGCAGGGCAACCTTGCCTTCATCGATGTCCTTCGACACCTTGGTCTTGCCTTTATGTGGAGGGACGTATTCGATCAACTTAGTGATAGGGTCAGAACCCTTGACTTCAACGTCCTCCACTTCCACCCGCAACTCCTCATCATCCATCGGTCTGTCCTCAATCTCTTCCTCCTCGGGCTCCAAGTTGATAGTTTTTCCCTTTTCCTGTGTGGTGGGCTTGTCCTTATATGGGTTTATTCTAAGTGATGCGCACACGGGTATCATAGTTTTCTTGCCCTTCTTATCCTTCGCACTCTCCTTAGTTGGGGTAGGCTTTGGTCTAGGCATTTCTGGTGACTTGGGGACTTCATCTAGTACCTTTGCAACCTCTTGAGCAACTCCTTCTGCCTCCATAACAACCTCTAGCACAACCCCCTTAGTTGTCACTACTTTGGCATCCATAGAGTCAGATCTTGGGATAAAATCATGGATGAAATTGCAGTCGGACTATGGAAATCAATCAAGCACTAGGTAGTTAAGCAATTCTTTGAAGAATGTGTGAATCATGCATGTCTACGAGCTCACCAACTCAATGCTCAAAATTCCAATTGCTTTTCATTAGGCCTCCTCTTCTAATTTATAGGCCATTTTGAATTCAAATCTGACTATTACCCCCACATCCGGTTCATTAATGTTGGATTGGTGGCCGATTTCCAAGGATCTTACCCATAAAGTTCTTCTTAAATGCCGACCACCCACTCCTTTTGGCTGCATTCTCATTGTCAAATCATGAACAATGACTTTAATGGTCACTTTCTGGTTGACCTGCATGATTTCTCCCTGGGTAGCGCAACTCTCACGCGCTGTCGTGAACTTTGTGACATCTCCTCATTCCACACAATCTTCCAATCATGTAGTTCCCCGGCTCAAGCAATGTATTTTATAGTCTCGCACCTCCTTTCAGCTGCTTGGAGCGCTAATACTATGCTACCTTCATATAGTGACTTGGGCAGATCACCAGTGTATGGCTTCAATCAGCCGCCATTCACCTTTCCTGGTAAGGGATCTCCATTCAATTTAACCAATTGAACTGCAGCACCATTGGTAATCTCCTTAATGACATAGGGCACTAGCCAGTGCATCCTAAATTTCCCTGGAAATTTATCAAACTTGCTATCATATAACAAAACCAGAACATTTACCTTAAAGGTGCACAGTTTAATGTGGCAATCATGCCATTCCTTTTCGCGTTCGTTTTGGACTTGTTGCTGAAATCTAGCGAGAAATATGTCTTCCTCAAGCTAAGCAAGTTGTGCAAGCCTCTCTTCTAGGGCTCCGCGATATGTCATACACGTGAGTGCCACTATACATAGAATAGGCACAATGTATTCCATGGGTATCACTACTTCAACACCATATACAAGCCTAAAGGGTGTCTGTCTAGTCAACTTTTTGCATGTCGTTCGATAGGCCCATAGTACTGTGGGTATGCACAAGTCCCAATCACTTCGCTGAGAATTGCAAACCTTGATCAACGTATTCTCTAGTACCTTATTGAATGCTTCTACTATCCCATTATCCTGTGGGTGATAAGGCATGATTTTCTGTTGATATACTTGAAATTCCTTTGTCAACACACTGATTGTTTTGTTTAGAAAGTGTGTACCGCGATCACTCATCAAAATCTTTGGACACCCAAATCGTGTCAGTGCATACTCAAAGAGAAAATTTGTAGTGGTCGCACCTATGCAATCCTTCACAGGTTGTGCCTTTGCCCATCGAGTCAAATACTCAGTTACATGATAATGTACAATGCTCCTGTCTTCTTTCCTTGGGGCTGAATGGGTCCCACAAAATCTATTGCCCATTTCTCGAAAGGTTGTAACGTCATCTAAGGGTTCAAAGGCATCTCATCTCTCTACGATGGCCTACCAGTCCTTTGACACACGCCGCATGCCTTGCAGTGAGATTTTGAATCCTAATGGAGGTTTGGCCACCACAACCCTGCGCATGGGATCTTCTGTGTGGTCACCCTTCCTACGTAATGCCCTCTCACAACACCCCCATGTGCATCCGCGAGGATACTGCTTCATTCAAACTCCAATACATATAGTCACAATACTTCATCAGACCCTATTTTGTACAAATGTCCAGCAATGACATAGAAGTCTACCACACCCACCACTAACTCCTTTTACTAGACGGTGTAGCCTTCTGGGGCAGTTCCTATCATTAGGAAGTGTATGATGTCTTCAAAGTGATCATCCATGACGTGTACTGCAAAGAGATACACATCAGGCAATCCCTCCTCCAAATCAGTGGGCTCTTCCCCCATTTCGATGCACGATATATGGTCTAGTCCCATGTTCAGTCATCCAGGTATCACAATAACTTCAAAATCATACTCCTGGAACAATAACAACCACCTACAGCTTCAGCCCCCTAACATATGTTTATTGACTAGGTATTTCAACGTAGAATGATCCGTATACATCTTAAAATGTCCACTCAGAAAATAGTGTCTAAACTTCTGGAGTGCATATACCATGGCTAATCCTTGATGCTCGGTTGTGGAATAGTTCTTCTTAGACTTGGATAACATCCTTCTTGTGAACACTATAGGATGGTTCAATTCTCCTTTGCCAGTCTGCTTCAGTATTACTCCCAGTGCTATACATGACACATCTACATGTACATGAAACTCCTTCTTCAAATACGGGAAGACTAAAATTGGTGCGGTGACCATTTTTCCCTTCAGCACATCCAAGATTTTCTGACAGTCCTCGTTCCAACAAAACGTGGCATCCTTTTTCAACAGCTTCTCCATAAGTGCGTTGATCTGGGCGTACCCCTTGATAAACTTTCTGTAGTACCTAGTATGTCCCAAGGTTGCACGCAACTATTTCACACTCCTCGGAACCTCTAGGTTAGGTATCACTTCCATCTCCGCAGGATCTACCATCAGTCCCTGTCTGGATACCATATGACCCAGAAAAGTCCCAAAGGGGACACAAAACAGAAACTTCTTCAAATTAAGCGCAATCTGGTACCTTCGACAAGTATCTAGCATTAAGCACAAATTGGCCACATGGCGTTTTACCAACCCAAACACAATCTAGTTGTCAAAGTACACCTCTAGAAAATTGTGAATGAAGTCTTTGAATGCAGTAATGACTATGCGTGAAAAAATTGCAGGTGCATTCTTTAATCTAAAAGGCATTACAGTGTACTGAAAACAACCCCATTTAGTCGCGAAGGTCATCTTGCTTCTATCTTCAAGCACGATTTTGATATGGTGGTACCCAAAGAATACATTAGTGAAGGAGTACGCTTCATGGCCACCTATATTATCCAATACCTCATCAATGAATGGAGTCATGAAAGGATCATGCATGCAAGCATCATTCAACTTCCGGAGATCTATGCATATCCTTATTTCATCCTTCTGCTTCTTTTCCTGTACCACCATTGGACTCACCCAATCAGATTCATCCATGGGCTTAGTGATGCCTGCTATGAGCATCTTATCTAAATTTAAGTGGACCTTCTCCTTACACTTTGAATTGAGATAGTAAGGTCTTTGCTTAATCATCTTCATGCCGGGTTTTAACGCAATATTCATAACACCTAGGTCTCCTATTATCCCCTTTAACACGTAAACTTGGTAGGAAACAAATCTTGGTATTTGCGAAGAAATTCGTTGACCATATCTACCGTCCCAGCATCTGAGTAATCTCTAATCTTTGCGAATTTGGGCTCTACCTCTGTATAAATATTTACCTGTTTATTTTTTAGTGGCGCAATTATATCAGGATTCTCGATCTGCGCTCCCTCGACCTTGCAGTGATCCTCAGTTCCAAGGATATTAATATTTCGTAGATCCTCGTATTCTTCTTCAACAGTCATGCTATAGTAGTCCAATGGGGTTGAATCAGATCCAAATGATCCCACGGTATCCCAAATATTGTTGCTTTAACTTCTTGTAGCGCTTCGTCAATACTGTCAAACCCGTCTTTGAAGCTGAACATCATTATGAACCCTTCATGTAGAATATCCCATTCACCTGTGCCATGGTAGAGCTCTGTCTCCAAGTACCAGTTCATCGGGATGACATCCAAGGTGTGAGAAAGCAAGTACACCCATTCAGGTTGGGAACTTGCTACATAGGCCTTAGCCCATTTGGCCATGTGTGCATGCAGATTGTCCTTCCTGTCATACTTGTATTTCACTCATACCTTTGGCATCCCAAATCATGTTCTCATCATCCTCCTACACTCGTGCCAATCATCAAAACTACCTTTATGCATACCCCACCATCTCATGATCATAACGCGTAGTGCCCAATCCAAAGCCTGGAAGCATTGTTTCTCTAGTACTTCCCTCTCAAATGCATCTAAAAACACATCCACATCATTCAAGCCATCATAAGTGGGCATATTCCTTACCTTTCATGACACACAACGTAGCGACCAGGTCATCATGTTACAGGTCAGCATGGTTGATTCATGTAGCTGATTATGCCAGTGCTCTAATTCTTCATCCGATTCTGAGTTCCAGGAACTCTCACGATCACATGTAATTCATCCATCTGCTGTTGGATTCACCCAATTTTGGTCTTGCGTTGTTATCGTATATATGCGGTGTAAAAATCGTCATCACTTTTGTAATTGCGGACTGCTTCAGTATAGCACGATCCTTCAGCAGAATCTAGGGGTACTATTATGCGAACTGATTTCTTTTCAAATATGATATTTTTCTTCTTTAGGTTGATTATCCCATTCATGTCAGTAGCCCAATCAATGCCAAGGAGCGTAGGGTAGGGGTTGCTGTCATCCACAATTTCTATTACTTCAAAGTTAGCTAATGCGCTCGCGCCTTCAATATCTATAGTTACACCTTGCAACTGTCACATGGGGATGATCTTCTACTGATTTGCCATCCTTAACTGAATTAGAGACCACTGCAGTGCAGGTCTCCCCATCCACTCCCAAGCATTCTTTGGAAAAACATTCGAATCTCACCCCTGATCCATAATAACTTGATCCATTTCGTATTCTCCTATTTGCATGGTTAGTCTCATCTCACATCCTATCCTTGCCTTATGTTTATCGATCTTCTATACCACGGGCGGTTCACCGAGAGTGTTTTCGGCGCATCTATTTATAAGTTCCTGTAACCCCTTCTTAGCCTTGTTATCGCGCAACAGCTTCATGCAGGTCTCTAGAAAGGTCGTAAGCATAGAAGGGTCCATTTCCTAAACATGTTTATCCTGACTCCCTGAGGTAGAGGCCTCAACGAAGCTCTTCTTTGCTTCCATGAACATTTCACATGTGCACTCCAAATCAAATTCATCCTCCTTCTCTGGAGCTTTGTGAATCCATGCATTGTCTTCAAGTTGTTTTGCCTTATCGTTGCCCATTGCAATTCCACTTTGGAGCACTATATTCACATTTGGATCCTCTTCGTGAGGCTCAACCCTCATCATCTGTAGCTTCTGAGTCGGCTATGGTGGTAGCACCCCTTTATCGCGTATCCTCACTATTAGTGTAGGACACTCCTCCATCTCATGATCAAAATGAGTACAATATTTGCACCACAGACGCATTGGGTAAGTGCATTCGAGGGCATAGTGTCTTGGTCCTCCACAATTGTAATAGATCAGTTGTCTCCAACCTCTGCCAGGTCCTCCTCCACCTCGGCCTCATCCACGCCCCTGAAAGCCTGTTTGCACCATCCCAGCACTTTGGTCAGGAGGCCGAGTTTCTGCCTGACCTCTATAGGTGGGTATTTGTCCATCATCAATCATAACTTTGGCAGTTGCGCTCATCATGCCATTCCAACCTACGGAAGTTGCAGAACAATTATTGCGGTGTTTGTACAAACTTTTGCAGCAAATTTTAGTTATCAGTCTGTTGATGCCTCGAAAATCGCTGCAACAACATTGGGGGATAACCACCCGGTCCAGACCTTAGTACAGCTCCTTTTCCATTTGGGATGGTGGCTTCGACTGGATATAACGGGACCAGTTTCCCGATAATGAATAAAAGAGATGGATGAGTGATGAGTAGTCTGTTTTAATGATAGGTGACTAGCTTATTCTATTGACAAAAATAAGAAAACTAATACTAATCCCGGGAACAACTTATTCATTTGGAATGGAGCGTTTAATAATCCTTACCTATCTAACAGGCATATAGATGACTATGTAAAATAGACACATATGTTCAATCATTTAAAGATTACTTCATATGAATAGTCAAACGAAGCGATTAACACAAATTACTGCATTCCCCATTTATATCATCGATACATATACGATTGAAAGAAAAGCATGCTATAAACAACCAATAGTGGGATGCATAAAGGATGCTGTTAAAACACATATATATATAAGCGATAATAGCAAGAGCGATTAAATAACAATTCATATAACAGAAATGAGTTCAGACGCAGATAATAGTACCATGTGAGCTGCTAATCAATCCCAAATATCAATCGCTATTCAAAATTCTTCCTTCAACATAGAAATGCTTTTAAATAAAGACAGTAGTGCACATTTGTATAAAAACTTTCCTCATCAAAATCAGAATAATTGGTCCAGTTTCATAAAAGAATACCCCTGAAGTACAATAGTGAAACTTCAGGGTTTAAGTCATATACAAAACTTTACGACCCTTTCTAAATGCATGAAAGGGTCTATAAATACTACTAAGCTAAAAAAAATCTATGAAATAAAATCCTACTAA
>APFE031280287.1:5517-37662 GCA_000404065.3 Pinus taeda | reverse complement strand
CATATGAGCTGCGAATTATTCCCTACGCCAATCGCTATTTGAATTCCTTCTTCCGATTCAGAAATACTTTCAAATAAAGGCAATAGTGCACATTCACATCAAAGCTTCATTATCAAAATTTGGAAAGATTGGTCCAGTCTTCATAAAAGAATATGCCTGAAGTACAGTAGTGCAACTTCAGGCTTAAGTCATATACAAAACTTACGACCCTTTCTAAATACATGAAAGGGTATATAAATACTAAACTAAGCTAACAAAAAAATCTATGAAACAAAATCCTACTAAATTGGCATCAATTAATACTATCTATCTTCTTGGGAATGATCTGGCAGTCGGCGATGTGAATCATGACTCAGGCTACTTGCCTTTAAACCTGAGCTGGCTTATCGCAAGCATTGGCTCCACTTCATATGGTCTGTTGAGGCGCAAGCTGAGTTGGCCAGCAAAGGTGGCATCCTGAATATCGGGTATAATATACCCGATCGCATCTGTGAGGCATTTGAGGGCGGATCTCTAGCTGTGCGGCTTCACTAAGAAGAACCAATAGGCATCCCATGTCAAACTGTTGATCCCCGCAATTAACCTTCCATTTTTCTCCAGCTCTGGGTAGCATGAATGCTCCAACATCTTTGTTGCTGTTAATTGGCCTGGAGTACATTGAGAAATCATATTATACAAGTAAAGAGTATTATTTACCAATTCAACCAAATTACTAGTGGTTGCCTTGCATCTTAAAATCACTCTTTCTGCCTTCATAAGCTGTGATTGCCATTCTGTGAATAATATTTCCTTGTGTGATTCCATAATTCTTGGTAGGTTAGCTGCCTGGCCCTGATCGGAATCTTGCCATTCCAGAAAATTTGTCAATGTTTCTTCGGCCTGATCCAAATCTATCCTTGCCTTTTCTACTTTTTCGCTTATGGATGCCACTAAGTCGCACAATGGCTTTGCCTCGGTGATTTGTTGACATAGGAGCTTCATTTGATTCATCAATGCTTTATTTAATTGGAACGCCTCTGCTTTAAACTCATCTAGCTGAGGGAGCTTTTTCATTTGCTCAATTTGAGTTGATAATTGAGCGATTTGCTGATCTTTGGATTTTATCATTCCCTCAGTTGATATTTTTAATTGCGCCAATGCTGCCGATAGCTCCTTTTGCTTTTGGATTGCGCTTTCGTCAATCCTATGTTTTTCTTCTTGCAATTGCTTAGTCAGCTGATTATTATTTTGTTCTTGTACTATCAATTGCGCCTCTGCCTGCTCTGCCTTCTGCTGCGCTTCCGATAATTGAGCCTATAGCGAAAATATGTCTTGATCTTTCGCCTTTAATAGACTGCTCACCTCTGATGCTTTATCTATGGTTGGCGCCGAATATGCTCCAGCGTATTGTGATAGCTTTGTCAAGTCATC
Organism: Pinus taeda; assembly: GCA_000404065.3. Lineage (NCBI taxonomy): Eukaryota > Viridiplantae > Streptophyta > Pinopsida > Pinales > Pinaceae > Pinus > Pinus taeda. The sequence continues at coordinate 36,252 of APFE031280287.1, read as the reverse complement.
GGAGGGATCAAATTCTTCCTTCCACACAACATTGCCCATTACTGTTAATTCAGGGAATAAAGAAGGTTGATCAGCCCTTCTTCTCTTCCTCTGTCGCTTTACAACAGATTTATGCTTAGGGCTGTAGATTACATCCAAGGGTGGAATTTATTCTATCTGCAAAATGATTTCGCCCGATGGATCTTTAGGAATTATTTCTGTTTCCTTTGATTTGGGTGGGTCGTTGGTTTCGCCCGAAACCTGCTTTGATGTCGCTTCCTATGTGTCACCCTCTTTTGAAACCTCATCATCTTTAGAGAATTCTAGATTGCCGATGATTGAGTTGAATTGCTGCCATTGCTGGAGCAAATTTGGATCAATCTGTGTATCATCATTAACTCTTGAACTGCTCTCTTCTTGAGTTTTCGCTTGGGTTTCTTCCTGTCGCTGCACGTTTGCCTGGGTTTCTTCCTGCCTCTAGTCATGCACTTCTTCCTGCTGCTTTGATGTAATAGGAGGTTGCTTATTACGTTGATTCTCAGGCTCGCTTGATTTTGTCGTTGTTGGAGTAGTCGCCAACAGGTCTAGAGGTAGAGTTTGCAACCTATGCTCTCTAATTCTGTTAAATTTGGCTAGCCCCTCATCGTTCTATTCATTTATGGTGAGCGATTTAACTTGATATAGCGACCCGACCGATGCAAACAAATCCTCAAATCTGTCTTCTTTGTGCTCGAAGTTGGCCAATTTGGCCTGGTCGAGTGCATTGTAGGCGATTTTCCTTGGATCGAATCGCCTGCTTGGCAGAGTTGCCAGAGTCAGCGAATTTATCTTCTCAGCTTCCTTCTCTGCATGTTTGAGATCATGCAGAGTGTAAATACTAATTCGTAAGGGAAAGGAGGGCCAGACATGCTTCTTTGCTTTTTTCAGGGTCTGAGTAACCCCATCGACGTTGATCTGATAAGCTACTTCCCTGGCAAGTAACTTATCAGGGATGTATAGTGGAAGCACATGGGGCTTGGCTTGACTGCCAAAAACTCTAATATAAGTGAACTTTTCTTCTCCAAACCAACTTGCTACGGCAGTTAAATCTACCCTTGCTTGTTCAGAAATCTTCGGGGCAAGCTTATTGAAAATGGAATAATGAATAGGCAACATGAAACCGTTGCAGATTTGATACAAGTGGTGTTTGTAGTTGGTCTTCCACAACTTTTGATGATATATGTGGACGGGTGCGGTGTCTTGCGACGTCCACCTCCATCCGAGCACAGGAAATTCAGAATTAAAACATAAAACGTCTAATACATAGGCACTGTAGTAAAATGGCGGAATGAACCTCTCAGTGACGCGATAATTAAATCTGAAATTAAGAATGGCAGTGGCTAACTTATCGGATAATATATCCACCCAATCCATTATCTCGCCACTGCATGCTGCCTCCATTAAGGGGACCATTTCTATATTAAAATTGGCAGAATCATGTAATCCCCATAGTCTGCACATCATAATCTCAGCATAGCAGTAAGGAGAACATAGAGAATCGACTAAGTACTTACCCAAAGATTCGTGCTTGTGCTTTGCTAGATTTTTTGTCTCCAACGTCGAATTGGTTCGGACTCAGTCTCATTTTCTGCTCGGAACTTCTCTAGGAATGTCGTGTTATACTTCTTTTCCTCCGCGGGCAAATGATACATTTGCCTTAGATCTTCGGCTCGAAAAGAACCGAAAATCCTCCCATCTATAGTGTTGAAAGTTCTATCGGTAATTGGGATCTCTTGAATCGTCCATCTTACCACATCCGTATATGGGAGAATTTGCTCCCGGGCCGCTATTCTGTGAAGAAAGGAATTGGCCAAGTCTTTCAGATTAGCCTCAGATTTGCTAGTGTTGTCGCATGAGACTTGTATTCCCGTAACCCTCGGCTCTTCGGCTTCAATCAAGTTATATGTTCCTTGCCAAGTAGCTCTGGTAAGTCCCAGGCACATAGTGTCCGATATAAGCCCTTTCTTTTTACTGCCTAGATCAATGACGGGTTTCCCTGCGACCGACGAAGCGGAAGGCATTGTGGTCTTTTTGGACTTCTTTCCCATTCCACTCAAATCTGTCTCTGCGGGAGAATTCTACACAGAGAGAACGATAGGCATAATACAGGAAACAATAACATAAATCGAATAGACTGAGATATATATATATATATTGATAAATTCATGGTGATCGATTGACTTAAGATGGCTTCGAATCAAATCTGTGAACAGATCGCAAGCTTGTTGTTTTCATTAAGTGGTCATTAAGGCCTGTCAATCTCATCAATACTAGTCATTCCGATTAATGGCCGAATGATTTATTTGAAGCATGCCTTGGACGATTTAGCAGTTGAGCGTGGATGAGCGGCTTTTCGAAAGATAGTGCCTTAATTACGAATAAATCGTATTAAACGGCCTTTATGGTTTTGCTTTGAAAACTGTGCTTTTGCCTTTATCACAATCGGGCGTCGGGGAAAATCATAAGTCATTGTTTTGGTTCCATTTGGAATCCCCGATCGCCGATAGCGATATTGCATCGCGTCGGGAGTAGCGAGTAGGGCGATTAAGAAGGCGTGCGTAGTCAATCGCCGATTGCCGATAGCGATATCGCATCGCATCGGGGCAAGAGGGATCTTATTTGCGTTAAGCCATTATCGCCGATTGCCGATTGCCGATATCGCATCGCATCGAAGTAAGGGGGATTTAATTGCATTCCTTCATTTCTTACCGATACCCGATAGCGATTTCGCATCGGAGCAAATCAAAATGTCCTCAAGTTGTGTTCCCTTTTTCATTGCGATATGCGATCTTGCGGTCGCTTTATCGTAATGACAAAAGATTAATCGTTTTACGTTAAGGTTTTTTGATTGGTTTATGGAAGAGGCCTTTTGGTAATGTTTTCTTTTATTTCTTCGGGCCTTTTAGAATAGAACTCAAATTGATACCAATTAAAAACAAAAGTTGAAAAGGGACCCATTTCATATTATGTTTTTGGAGATAATATTGATATGAAATGGGGGGTTGTTGTAGGGCACAACACAGTCGTATGTTTCCCTGCTACCTGACATATAGCGCACCACAACGCAGGCCCTCCACTTGGTCCTGCTTGGGCTTCCGACCTCAAAGGCATCGGTCCTCCCCTTGAAATGTAGTTTGCAAAGACCGAACAGTGGTCTTTGTCATGCCCCCAACCTTTACATTTCAGGAACCATATCTGTTTGCATGCCATTGGTCGAACTGTTATATCCTGCTTCAGGCTTTGCATTTTGAGGCAAAGATTTTGCAACTGCGCATGGATTTACTGAACCCCCAAGTTTGGATCTTGCATCAGAATTTCATGTAATCTTATTTCAATTTCCAAGGCTTGTGTGAGTCAAATCTTCTATTGTGATAGCGTAACCCTTAGGTGAGGTAGGAGTGAAGCACAGACCACTCGCGGTGCTACCCATATTTTAAGTTCATATTGGCTTTGCGGATTTTACACTTCAATCTTTGATCCAAATCCCAAGGTGTCTCACCTTGTTTCATCACGATTTCCTTAAACCCTACAAACGATTGTGCCTTAGATTTTGGCCTACTAAACTCTTTATTCAATGCGGTTTGGACCTCTGCCAAACTAGCGTTCGGGTTATCATTAAAGTACTTGATGTACAAAGTTACTGCGCGATCCTACAAAGCACTAACCAATGTTTCCTTCTTCATGTGATCGTCTATGACGTTGTGAGCTTCCCATACAGCTTTTATGACAAACTAGGACTAGTCTGGGTCCTCATTTCCCAAGCCCTTAAATAATAGTAGTTTCACTGAATTCACCATGTTAAATTGGGGAAAAGGTGGTGGTGGTGTTGACAAAGTGACAGGCGAGGGTGGTGAAGGTGGAGGTGGTGTGGGTAAAGGTGTTAGTCATGGGAACCCTTATTTTATCAATTGAACTACACTTCGCAAAGAAGCCTGCGCTACTCCCTCTTCGTCACTCAAAGGAGGTGAAATCAGTGGGCTATATTCAGAACCCTTTCTTCCTTCATTCCTATAAGTCTTTCCACTTCACGTAGCTCCGAACATCAAGGTAGCTGCATAACCTCTTTTTCCCACAATAACATCTTAATCTGAGTATTTAAAGACTTCAAGTACTTACCTCGTGGACCTTTTAAAAAATGCCTCTCCACCTCATTATAACTGACTGAGGTATTGACTGCAAATTTTGTCACAAACCCTCTATGATATGATCAAGCCAACAATCGATAGCATGGGTGATCTTATCCTCAGAGGCTTCCAGTCTTCGTACTAACTCCGGGGCCCAAACAATAGGACCGTCAAGCCTCCACCTTCCTTGGCTATCCTCTAGCTTCGCGATCCACTCGTATGACTCAACTGGAAAGGAACAAAAAAGGATTTCAAGGATTTTTGTATATAGGGACCTGTCTAACCACTGTTCCTTTGTCAGTCATAGATTTTTGTTCTCTTGAACCGCAAATTTGTGGATCTTCTTATCCAACCAGTCTTCGATATATTTCTTAGTTGGATTCTAGTGATATGACATCACACATCTCTCATGCAGATTTCGGTTTTGTGGGCCCTGACCCAAGTTCAGTTATAGCCAGCAAAACAAATCCCTACACTACTGGCCCTTTCGGCATCAACCTGCGGAGCACGGACTGAAGTCTCACCTAAAGTAGTATGGGGGGATGTTGGAACCAATTTTTCGCAGCCTGAGATGGTCGTGATGTCGGTTTATATCCCCTCCGCCTGCTTTCAAGTAGTTCACCAAGCCTTAGGGCTCTATCAATCTATCCTTTATTCCATCCTTCACTACCTCCGTGAAGGTGTATGATTGACCTTCATAGCCCGAACCCATGGTTCAAGTACTTTCCGTAGCTATGACGATATTGTATAGGTTCCCAAGTTCTCTCAAATGTTTTACTTATCTTACTAATCAATCACAATTAGCATTGCGTAAACTGATAATTTTACTTGCGTTCAATTAAAAAATGTAATCACATACATTTGCACATCAAATAAACATTGTAAAATAAACCCAAAACGCAATATAATCAGATGCATTGACAGAGATTAAAAACATAGTACTTGCAAAATACTTCTCTTTATTGATATCTTCTAGTTTAATATACACTCTATCCAAATTGCGCATACAGTTGTAGGGGTTTGCACACTCATCTGCAGACATCCACCCTAGGCCTCTACGCACTCAGCTGCAGAGCCTTTACCTATGCTAAGACATAAAACAATTAGACTTATCCATAAAAAACTCCAATGTTTAACCCTTCTCTAACTGTATAGAGCTTACTTACTTAGCTCTCCTTTATGCAATCCCATGGTCTGTGGACCATGGGTATGCGTTTATAGCCGACTTGACACCTTACAAAATAAGGGCAAACAACCCTTTTTTACTCTTGACACCTTAGCACTTCGCAACCACAAAATGTGGAGACTTTACAATTTTATTACAAAATTATCCCAAAACATGGGCTTTTAGCCCCAAAAATGCTCTTGGGGGAACCCTTCCCAACAGTTGAGCTCAAGGTTGAGCAAAGCATATTGTATTCATCCAGATTATTTGATTAACGAAACATAGATAGTAAGGGATTTTGAGAAGCTGCTTTCCTATAAATATATCTCTGAGTATGTGTGTTGAATATTGTCTCATGTTTATGTTGTGATTTCTCGATCAATTAAATTGCTTTTCACTAATGAGTAGAGTAAATTCAAGTCTTTTGTTTTAGAAAATTACATAAGCAGTTTGAATCTACAAGGAATTTCTAGATATGTAACTTTCAGAAATCTATTTCCTTCTCACAAATATCGCTCTCTTCGCATTGGACATAACCCTAGCCATATTCTATTTATTGTTTCTTACATATTCCATTTAGTGTTACTTTCAATTTTATGGGTATTATAATATGAAATGAAATGTGAATGTTATATATTAATAATAAGAAAATTGTAGTTCATTGCTTTTGTTTATCCCGAGTATTATGCTTGAAAAACACAAGACAAGAAGTCGTGCCTTGGTATTTGGATAAAGTGGGATGGATACCATCCATAGAAAGGACAAAGCAAACTCTTTTCTTAAGCTAATCAAATTCATTAATGAATTCCATCATATTATTAAATAAAATTGATAAATAAGTAAACATAATAGAAAGTGCTAAGTAGCAAGTGGAACCAAAAAATATTTTAAAAGAAAATACTAAACTTTGTCTCTTAGAAGTTGATTTTGAAAGTTGAAGATGCCAACACCAACTATTAACTTCTCTATACACAAGGAAAACCAAGCTAAAAATGAGAAAAACCCAATGAAGTGTTGGCTTTAAATAAAATTGTGATTGTGTGAAGTAAGAAAAGAATTTAATGGCTGCAAAGCTAAAAGACACTCTAGCCTTATTTCATTATTAATTTCCCACCTTACTGCATGATATTTCAAAGGAGGAAATGAATATAGGAATCAGATGTTAGAACAATCATTTATTATTCAGACATAGGGCTTGTGGAATGATCTCTCTACATACTCTATATATCACTTTTTTATAATTTTTAATGCTTGTAGTAGGAGCTATCACATTCAATGTAGTTTTTGAATCACCTACCAGAAGGGAACATTCCCACATGAATCGCCTATTTACCTAGATAACGTATTTTAGATGACTTTGATAGGCAGGAGTGAGTGACATAACTCATATGAGGTAGTACAATGGTCTTTTCTATGAAAATGTCAGAGTGATTAATGCATTGGTCTAGACTCCATAACCATAAATATTCCACTTCTTTTGAAACATATAAATTTAATGTAACCTTAGCGATTCGTGAGTGATTTAGATATTTTAATTTTTTTTGGAAGGGTAAATTTCCTTTAGCATTTTCGAGATTGGTAGAAGCTTGAGGAAAGGTTGCGATAGGTTCAATTTTTAATGCTAGTAGTTAAGCCTTATGAAACCTATACACTTATGTGTGTTTTCTTCGTTTTTATACGAATATAAAAAACAATTTGTATTTTGGTCACATTTATAAGTTTTACAACTTTAAAGTTGATATGTAATATTTTAAAAAGTATTAAATATAAAACATAAACAAAATATTTTAAAATTCATATTAAGGTATATATAGTAATCAAACTTGTAATTTTTTTTATAATTAAAGTATTTTAATGATATGTGTTACTTAACATGAGACAAATGTTTAATTCCTTTTATTTAATATATGTAAATTCATTTTATTTCTACAACTTTGATAAATTTAAATAACTAAAAGTTTTTAATATGAAAACTATTTTAATCTAAAAAATATTTGGAAACAATTGAATTTGATAATTATAAACATATGATAAAAAAGAAGAGAAGAAAATGAATCTATGCTCATGTATATGGCATATTCAAGATTATATTCTTTGCACGTGTTTATGAATTTGTTTTTTTTAAGGAGCTAAAACACTAATAACTTTGAAAATATATAGCTAAAAATGGCATAGAAATGACATTGTCCTTTTAAAGCACCACCTATTAACACTTCACACTCAATTGAGTTGTAGACAAGTTTTTGAAAACATTCATGCAATTTTTTATTGAGGCAAAGTTTATAAAGAGATAAAAAAAATGAAAACAAAAATACATAAGAGAACTGATGTAATTCATAATTTACAAATGTTCTCCCAAGATCCATTTCTTGAACATCACAAATGCTTGTCGTGGCTTGTATTCTGGAGCTGTATGTCCACCTCCCTATGGAATGTTCCACTAATTATTAGCTATAGCACACCCTAGGTGGATCAATCATCTTGCATTTTCTTTTATAACATGAACCATAATTGAGAGACAAAAGTAATTCATTAGAGGGTATAGCTAGGTTTAGAATTTTCACCTTGATCGTAGCAAATGTTAGGTTGTGTTCGTATGACCTTGTGTATCTGCACACAATATGGATCCACCATCAATGTTTCTTACCTCATACAAATGTACCCTTTACTAAATGATAAATTAGTGAAGGCGAGATATTTAAAGCGTAGGGTAGAGGAGGGTTCTTTGTTGAAGAAGGATGTATAGTGTTCTTTCCTATTCAAACATATCAAATATAAAATTGATTTTTGAAGGACGCTTCAGGATTCCAAGCTCCGAGCCTTACCCTGCAACTTGTTGATCCACCCACCAAGATCTCCAATCATCAAGTATTGTGTAGTTCAATGATCTGACCCATGCTTCAGTTCCAATGAATGGTATAATTAGATCTAGATCACCACTGTCATGACAACAAAACCAGTTAATCTGATTGTGAACACTCAAGCGATCATGCATAATACTTCTACCATCATAAAGCCTTATTCGTAGTCACAAGGAACTATGAATGTAAACACATATAAACTATATTTGTTTGAATGGACCTGTAGATTAAAGCGTGGTAGCCCTTCATGGTAAGATTGCGATGATATTCAATTACGCTATTAACTTGATAATCATATTTAAAGCGGTGGGTGCACCTTTCCCACTCTCCAGTTATCTCTTCCTATAGAAAAAATAAAATAAGTTAACCACCACCATAAACTTTCTCATTTTGTTCCCAAACTAATAAATATACATTTTAACATCAAAGGGAATTATCCATTAAAAAGGCTATGCAATAACAATAAGAAAGATGATAATTTTTCTCTAATAATCAACAAAATCATGATTTTGCATAAAAATTTCTATTTATAATCTCGGTAAACCTAGAAAATGTGAATTTGAATAACTTAATAACTGCTATAAATTGTGAATTGAAAATTACATGAATAATGATTATGTACAAAAACTATATCATCATCTTCAAATCACACTAGTAATATCACCCTAAAATATATAATAACTTACAACTTACAATAAAAAGTTACAACATACAATTATTACAACTTACAATAAAAAGTTACAACATACAATTAAAAAAAATTAGAATTTTATAGTATTAATTGTTACGACATTGGTCTAAACTAATCAATGTGTAGAGGAATATATTTTAGTTGTTAAATCATGTTTGTAAGCACATCGGAATAAAGTGTATCTATATATATAAAGAGAAGTGCCGTGTGGGTCCAAACGAGAAGCAATGAAAGTTATAGTAAGCAATAACTTCAGATGCCAAAGCAGCATAAATGGTGTTATTTTAACTGCATCATTTTACTACCATTCTAAACACTAGGAAAAGACGAGAAGAAAAGTAACTAGCAAGGACAAAGTGAAAGTGGATACCGATTGCGCATGAATTGCTTTTCTGACATAGGGATTATTTGCCCAAATGTCCGAAAGAAAATATTTGTTCTGTTTTGCAATATGAACCATTCTGTTAGTAGAATGCATTAGAAAAGATCAAATATGAGAACAGCAATTACGAAAAAAGTAGAATGTATTAGAAAAGATCAATTATAACAACTGCAATTATGAAAATGGGGATGAAATGTGTAACTTCACACAAAAGCATATCAACGTTACAGTAAGGAAATAAATCGAATACCAATAGTTAAATTTACAAAATCAAAATCCAAAACCTCTATTCTCCTCCACCAGAAAACAAACCAAAAAAATGTGAATTTAATAATTTTCCTTTTTAAATCCTAGCTGTTGCAGTTGGAAGGCCTTATATATTGAGATATACAACACATACGAAGAAAACCCTTCTCTTTTATTGCATATGTCAGTTGTCAAAAGCCTAAAAGAAAATAGTCGATGCAAATTTGCTATACTGCAAATAAAACTGGTTTCAAATACGTAGGGTGTATTGCAATTTACCACAGCAGGGCATGGCCTATCCTGGTAACCAAGTTGTAGATGAGCTGTCAGACATCCGTCCTCAGAGGATTTTGTAAAATAACCATGACTAGAGATTCTGCTCGTTGACCCAAGAAACTGATCAAATATTTCTAATTTTTCGTACCTCTTGGTTAGAATTCTTGGACTATCTAGGCTGTCGGTGTAACAAACCGGATCAAGAATATTGCCTCTGTTGGTTCCGTTCAAAACCTGTTTTTCAAAATGCCAAATCAGGACTAATTTTCCAAGGAATAATGTAATGTCCTGAATTTAGTAAAAGAGACTCGAGTGGACTACAAGCATTACCCTCCAAAATTCTAATATGTTCGATTGACAAGAAGAATTGGTGGAATACAAATAGCTACCATTGCAAGTCTCCTTTACTGCCTGCAGCAACAAGTATGAAGAAGTTCTATATTCAACACCTGCTGAAATGCCAATTGATTTAAATTCTCTAAACATAACAGTAAACAACTCGTAAAATAATACCATATTAGATTAGTAGTCAAATGGCATCCTTAGAACTACCATCCTTGTATGAAGAATACAAAAATTGTGCCTATGATTCTATGGTATCTTATTTTACTTTTGCAGGGTACACACCTGGTATAATTCATCTGAAATAAGTCCCTTTCCATGTGCAAAAGGCACCTGTGTGTTGTCAAATGCTTCATCTGTCTTTCCATTTCCAACCAGATAACCCTGAAAAACTAGCCATGCAAGAAATCAGACCATGAGAAAACGTAACGTAGTTTCTAGTCATCAACATATTTTGGAGAGGCCTGAATGAAGGCTATGAATTTCAATTAGATTAGCAAAGAGTTTTGACCTTAAGGTTCAAGGTTGGGTACTTAATACCAGCTGCATTTTCTGTTATAGACAAGAAAGAGACATTGTAACGGTTAAACATCAAAGGATCAAATCTTAAAACAATTGTATTAAGAAATATACAAAGTCTGGAACCTATGTTTAAAACCTCAAATCAACTTATAGTACTCCTGCTGCGGTAAATAAATTCCATCCTATTCCAGAAACAAAGGAACAAAGAAGTCGATTGAATAACACAACATTCATCATGTGTGCTTTACCATTTGCTATTTCATTTACCACCAGTGGAACAATTATACCAGAATAAGAATCCCCTCCGACATAAAATGGATTAGATAGAAACTCGGGGAATGCTTCAAACCACTGCATCCAAGATTAAACTGTAGTGAGATTCACAAAAATTTATACACTTCTAAATTATTTTCTAGTGGCATAGAACTGAAAACCTGTATGAGGAAAGTATGTATATCTGAAGCAGCCTTAAAATCTCCAGTCAGGTAATCTGTAGATGTATTGGAGTAAGAAAAACCAGTCCCAACTGGAGAATCGAGAAAAATAATGTTGGAGACCTACAAGTGGAAAACTATTCAATGTTAATCCAATAAAATAAAAGTTTCTATAGACTCAATCCCATCCAAGTTAACAAAGGAAAATTCCAAAGTTATCAAAGAAACAGAACAAGAAAGTTGACAACAGAGATGCCATATCAATCACATAATTCACAGGCCTTGCGAACGCCGACCTTAGTCCAAGAGTGTGGATAGGGCATGAGCCTGGGCAAATTCCCGGTAGTGTTCTTGAAATCAAAACTCATTGGACCTGCAATAGGAGAAAAGCATTGTGATAAACATTAAAAAATAGCTATCATTTTCTATAAATTTTCTGAACGTTACTATTATGTTCTCTTTTCTCCTATGCAATGATGGCATCAAAATAGCCTCTCACCTTGCCTAGAGTTGCAACACAATTTCAAAACTAAATTATACCATATCAAAATTCATTCAGTAAATAGCGATTTTGACCATTGAAACAGACAATAAGAGCAAGAGTTGTTATAGCTAACCAATCTCATAGACAAACCCAGTGAAAGCGGTGCAACCAGGACCTCCTGTAAGCCAGAGAAGAAGTGGGTCATTTTCTGGATCTCTTTCTGACTTCACAAAATAGTAGAAAAGTTCTCTTCCAGTAACCTCACTGACTGTCATGTACCTGCATGAATATGAAGAAAACACAATGACTTTCATGCAGTTACTCAATTGGTCATCCAATAGAATATAAGCTTTGAAGGATCACATCTTTAACCACTCCATATAAAAATTTTAGCTTCTACTTTTTTACTTCATACAACAATATTGGAGTTGACTCCAATAGTCATTTTGTTTAGCTTCAATTGTTACAAAATTTTATCAAATGTCCATAGACATTAAACTCTGTTTAAACATATGTAAAACTTCACAGTGTGTGCATATCAATGTAAATCGTTGCTTCTTGGATGTAAATAGAGATCTGTGTCTTCATCTTTTTCTCTTTCTTTTTTTCATATTAAAATGCATTCTGCTTTTAAAACGGGATTCATCAACTCTTTAGTTCTCTTCTAAATCTTCACATAAATACACAGCTGATTGTTTATTTATCAGATTCATCTCAACCTGGAATCTGCTATGTTGAGATGTTAATTTCCATATTTGAACATGGACTGTATATAAGATTAGGCAGGCTTTACTGTGAACCGATATGACACTTACCCAGCATATATCTCAAAACTAATATTGCCATCGTAACCTGGAAAGGACTCTACTCTTGCATTTGCAGGTGCTCCCTTGCAATGCAGTCGAACTGAACTGATAAGAGATATAATTACATGGATAAGGAATAAATTAACGACAAACTGCATCGACTTCGTCTGGGAAGACATTGCTATGGAAATCGACCAAACCTCACTTCAATTAAAAAGAAAACACACTCTCTATATATATATATTTCTCCTGTGCATTTCTGATAGGTTTTGAAATGATTTCATATATATGGACAGTTCACCAACCACAGCAAGCATTTTTATTTAATACAATTCAGTTAAAATTCTTATTTAAAATAATTCAGTGGTTTTTCGTGACTCATGACAACATTATGTGAGTCTGTTAAATCCTATCTCTATCTCTTTCAAAGTGCTTCAAACCTAACAGATTTAAAAGAACAATCTAGTAAAGTGCTTTAAACCTAACAGATTTAAAAGAACAATCTAGTAAGGTTAACGCAACACAAGATCACCCAACCTTCTCTACCTGCTATTCATATCAGCCAGTCAACTGGTGTGCCATCCATTCTACCTAACTGCATTGTTGTATCCATGCAATGTGCAAATCCAATGGTGGGCCAGTTGGATATTTATCACATGGGAGTTTGGGCACCATACATAATTTCAGAAAGCCAAAACCACTTTTTATATATATAGATATATTTATTTTTCAAATGTGAAAAGATAATAATTTAAAGCATGATAATATTTCATATTATTTTGATATTAATATTTATTTTATTTTAAAATTTGTTATTATTTTAAGGTATAAATACCTACACACCATATATTTTATGAGTTGTTTTTGTTGGTGTTAGAGGATAAGGAATATTATGAGTTGTTTTTGTTGGTTTTAGAGGATAAGGAATTATATTGAAACTGATTTTGGAGTCACGTTCATATCGTTTTAGCTAAAGTTCAAGTTCCAAGTAAAAGGACAAATTTTTGCCAAGGATAAATAGTTTTCAAGTCTATGGTATGGGATGATTGATGATTTATAGTTTCCATCCATAATATTTAATGTCATGAAACATATTTAAAAATTAAACTGTAAATAATTTTCAAACGCATGAGTTGTTTATAAGATTCATCCATAGTATTTGATTTGATTAAATCTATTTAAAATAAGATTGAGGATCAAGAACGTAGTCATCTTTTATATTCATCACGTGTTAAATTCCACAAAGTCGGCCCTTTCGTTACATCCATAAAACATGGAATTTTTCTTCACAGGCATGGATGTCCCACAATAATTTTGCCCTAGAAATGAATAATGCGATGGTCCACTGCCTTGTAGGTGCCTCGCCAAATTGATTTGCAGGTTATACGTATATCAACATGTAAAATATTTTGGCCACAACATGCGTGGAAACAAACAGATGCCACACATCGTGGGAACCTCCACGCTGCGCTATGATTTCATCCACATGTGAATTTCCAAGTATATATCTGTATATATTTTTATCGGTGCGTAGGTATAAGGGCAGCACATCTTGTCTTTAGTGGATAAGAATCATCGTCGGATTTTTAAGGTTGATAGTTTGAGTTTAAGTGGGTAAATCAGTATAGATTGGGATTTGAGTTTTTCATTGTATTTTTTTTAAGAAATGATATTATTTAAATGTTTTGTATGGTTTATTATTATTATTATTATTTTTTATTTGTTTATACTTGAGTAACATTATACATCAAAGTGGACCGCAAAATGAGTTTTTAGGTTTAATTGGATGCTTCAAAAAGTTTTGACAAAGATTTTTTGATGTGATTCAATTGGATGGTTCAAAAAGTTTTGACAAAGATTTTTTGATGTGATTCTAGCAGAAAGTTTTCTCATAATAAAAATATAATTTAAAGTTGGTGTTTTTCTTGGTGAGGCAACAATATAGTAGTGTCTAAGGATAACACTTTAATGACATGACATCTAATTGTAAAAGTTAAAAGCACACATTGAGATGTTAGGATGTTCTAAATACATGTTCTTACACTTCTTTAGCTCTCATATGTACATAGTGTTATTAGTAATTGGACCATAAGATCTGTGGGGACCAAATCTCCCCACCTAACCATTAGACTCAAAACTAATTGAATACTCTTAATCCTATTTTAATGAAAAAATGTTCTTTCATATAAAAGATATAACACACTTTCCATTAATGTTACATTTCAACATGGACCATATTCATAATTAAATATAACTTTACCATGGATAGATATGACACTTACCCAGCATATATCTCATAACTAATATTGTCGTGATAGCCTGGAAAGGACTCTACTCTTGCATTTGTAGGTGCCCCATTGCAATTCAGTTGAACTGAACTGATAAGAGATATAATTAGAGGGGTAATGAACAAATTAACCACAAATTGTCGCAGTGCACTTCATATAGGCTCTAAATGCTTTGATATATATGGGCATTTCATTGATGAGAGCAAGAATTATTATTGAAAATAATCCAGCTATTTCATCACGTGTTTAAACATTTAAGGTGATGCTAAATCCTACCTATCTCTATCACTGTGAAAATGATGCAACAGAGGATTTTCTGCATTGTCCTTTCAAGATCATCAAACGCTATCTTCTCTATCTGCCATTCGTTCTACCTAATGGTCTTATTTCCTTTTAATGCGTGAAAAGCAGCGTTCACAAGAATACAAAGCCTCCGTTGTGAGCAAATCTAATGGTGCGGATCCACCTTATGGAATGGTACGTACCGTACATAATTTACATAATTTAATAAGGTCACTAGTTCCTGATAACCAATTCCGACTGCAGATTTTCATAGTTGGAATTTATGTTTGGTCAATTTTGCTATACTCGTTCGGTTCACAAAACCAGTACTTTCTATGCATATTTTTATGTTTGGTCAATTTTAGGGTGTATCAAGTACCAAAGGACAAACTAAAAATTTATTACGTTGTTTGTGAGAGGAAACAGTGGAGAAACCACTATGGAGTCATAAAGTTGTTTGTGAGAGTAAAATATGCACCATCTCTAAATAACAGTGAATCGAAATTTTAAAATTTTGATAAAGTGTTTGTGAGAGCAAAGGGTGCAAAAGCCACACTGGATTCATAAAGCTGTTTGTGAGAGTAAAGAGTGCAGACCCTTAAATAACAATTAATTGAAATTTTAAAATTTTGATAAAGTTGTTTGTGAGAGCAAAGAGTGCAGAACCCACTTTGGATTCATAAAGTTGTTTGCCAGAATAAAGAGTCCACCACCCCTAAATAAGAACTAATTGAAATTTTGAAATCCTAATAAAGTTGTTTGTGAGAGAAAAGAGTGCAGAAGCCACCTTGGATTCATAAAGCTGTTTGTGAGAGTAAACAGTGCATGACCCTTTAATAACAACTAACTGAAATTTTAAAATTTTGATAAAATTGTTTGTGAGAGCAAAGAGTGGAGAAGCCACTTTGAATTCATCATGTTGTTTGTAAGAGTAAGTGCAGGACCCCTAAATAATAATTAATTGAAAATTTAAAAATTAGATAAAGTTGTTTGTGAGAGCAAAGAGTGGAGAAGACATTGTGGATCCATAAAGTTGTTTGTGAGGGTAAAGAGTGCATGACCCCCAAATAACAACTGATTGAAATTTTAAAATTTTGATCAAGTTGTTTGTGAGAGCAAAGAGTGCAGAAGCCACTTTCGATTCATAAAGTTGTTTGTGAGACTAAAAGGTGCAGGACCACTAAATAACAACTAATTGAAATTTTAAAATTTTGATAAAATTGTTTGTGAGAGCAAAGAGTGTAGAAGCCACTCTAGATTCATAAAGTTGTTTGTGAGAGTAAAGAGTGCACTACCCTTAAATAACAACTAATTAAAACTTTAAAATTTTGATAAAGTTGTTTGTGAGATCAAAGAGTACATAAGCCACTTTGGATTCATAAAGCTATTAGTAAGAGCAAAGAGTGCACGACCCCTAAATAAAAAATAATTGAAATTTTTAAGATTCATAAAGTTGTTTGTGAGAGCACAGAGTGCACAAGCCACTCTCTATTCATAAAGTTGTTTATGAGATTAAAGAGTGCAAGACCCCTAAATAACAACCAATTGAAATTTTAAAATTTCGATAAAGTTGTTTGTTAGAGCAAAGAGTGCAGAAGCAACCTTGGATTCATAAAGATGTTTGTGAGAGTAAAGAGCGCACGACCCCTAAATAACAACTAACTGAAATTTTAAAATTCTGGTAAAGCTATTTGTGCTAGCAAAGAGTGTAGAAGCCACCCCGGATTCATAAAGTTGTTTGTGAGATTAAACAATGCAGGACTCCTAAATAACAACTAATTGAAATTTTAAAATTTTGATAAAGATGTTTGTGAGAGCAATGAGTGCAAAAGCCACTCTAGATTCATAATGGTGTATGTGAGAGTAAAGTGTGCAGGACTCGTAAATAATAACTAATTGAAATTTTAAAAATTTGATAAAGATGTTTGTGAGAGCAAAGAGTGTAGAAGGCACTGTGGATTCATAAAGTTATGAGAGTAAAGAGTGCAGGACCCCTAAATAACAACTAATTGAAATTTTAAACTTTTGATAAAGCTATTTGTGATAGCTAAGAGTGAAGAAGGCACTCTGGATTCATAAAGTTGTTTGTGAGAGTAAAGAGTGCAAGACCCCTAAATAACAACTAATTGAAGTTTTAAAATATTGATAAAGTTGTTTGTGAGAGAAAAGAGTGTAGAAGCCACTCTATTGGCATCATGACTCAAATTTGACACAGGTGTTGTCCTTGATGGCAACTCACACAGATGTCAGAGTATAGTTCAGCAGGTTAACAGATCAGAGTTACAAATTAGACTTCACAGAATGACGAAAGAAAAGTTTACGCAGGTTCACCTTGACAAAGCAGTGTATACACGCGAGTTAATAGATCAAAAAGTGCATATAACATAAACACGTAGTTTCACAGAAGGAAAGGCACGTACATGTTGGAAATCCAAGTTGTGGTCCGTGATATTTGGTGCATGGTATTTTGATCCATGGTATTGGTCCAAAGTATCTGGTCCGAAGTATTGATCCCAGGTATTTGGTCTAAGGTATTGGACCTAAGTGGTTTTGGACCATGGTATTGAGAAAGGCCTAACACTATATAAGGAGAAGAAAATCATTAGGCCAAGGCACTCAAGCATTGAATATATGATGATGAGAAAGATCTAGTGCACAGCTGGATCTAAACCAAGGATGAACCTTAGTTCTTGATGAAGGATTAGATCTAATGAGGGGTCAAGACCTTAAGGCTTGAAGTGAAGTATCTTTATGTGGTTCACTTCAAAAAAGGCGCGTATACGCACTGGTTCTGCATATCAAAACAACGTATACATCTTAAGTTTGACTTGCAGAGCTGTACGCAATTTCATCTTGAGAAAGGTGTGTATGCATGCAGGTTTGACACATGGAAGTAGCGTATAACTTGTAAACTATGTTTTAACTGCTTCTGTTTGCTTTTGCAGTGTTTTGGGTTCTGGCTTGGGTTTTGGTGACTGTGTTCTAGTTACTGTATTCTGAAAAATTTGATTGAAGGGTTGTCAAAGTGGTTGATTGGTTCAGTTGTGAAAAGGAGATTGGTTGATGCAGATATATTTTGATTGAATGATGTTATTGATGGATCCAGTCTAAAAATTTTTGAAACGTGGTCCGTGGAATAAAAGAGAAGGTTGTAGCCTTTTGTAGGCCGGCAACTATGTACTAGTAAACAAATTAGCTAGTACAAGAGCTAGGGGTTGTAGCTCCCTTCTAGGAGAAGCTGGAGAATGAGAGAAGGTGCCTTCTACAGGTAGAAGCTTGCGTATTGGTATAAGTCTGCACTGGTATAGAAATTGTAAAAAGAAGTTTCTTATATTTAAAAAGATAGAGATGATCGCAGTAGGTGGTTTTCACCCACATTGGGTTTCCACATTATATCTTGTGTTCATATGTGTGATTTTCTGTTCTATTTTTACTACACCTGGTTACTGTTTATATGGCTCTGATGCACTGATTAAATATCAGCATTTGATGAATTAACTAAATCATAAGTTTGCAAGATATACGCTAGTTTCCTTAAACACAGTTGCGTATACACGTGAGTTCCATTAACTGAAGTAGCATATATAAATCTGATTTTGGAAATGAAAACAAAAATTGAGTTGGTAATATTGATTCACCCCCCCTCTCAGTATTATTTCTAACAATTGGTATCAGAGAAAGGCCTTCAGAAGAAGCTTGATCTCTTGAAGGAAAATCCATCATCAGAGTAATCAAGAAAGAGAGGGATCCATCAGACCACCAATATTTAACGGAAGCAACTTCATTTATTGGAAGGTAAGAGCCACAACCTATCTTCAGTCTATTGGAACATATGTCTGGGAAATCGTGGAAGGAGGATATACATTTCCATCAGCAATTCGTACATATGCAACAGGTAAAAAGAAATATAAAACCAATGCCAAAGTTGTTACTACATTATTGGGAAGTTTGTCACAATCAGAATTTGTCAAAGTTATGCAGCTCAAATCCGCCAAAGAAATATGGGACAAAATCGTTTTAAGCTATGAAGGTGACTCTCAGGTAAAATGTGCAAAACTACAAACTCTCATAATTCAATATGAAACTCTCAAAATGCACAATGATAAAAGTATAGCTAGTTACTTCTTATGTATAGATGAGATTGTTAATTGCATGAAGAATTTGGGTGAAGAGATAAAATAAGTTACTTTAGTTGAAAAGGTTTTAAGATCCTTGTCTGCTAAGTTTGAAACAAAAGTATCTACAATAGAAGAAAAGCAAGATCTTCATACTATTACTATGACACGACTACACAGAATCTTAACTGTTTTCGAGATGAGAAAAGGAGGTCCAATAGATATGAGAGAAGCCACATTCAAAGATTCAAGTAAAGAAGAACTCAATGAATCAAAAGGAGAAGAAGAAGCAAACTTTGTCAAAAACCTTCAATGGGGTTCCAGAAGTTTCAGAGGTAAACTACCTTTCAAATGTTTTTCTTGTGGAAGAGCCGGTAATTACGCTGCCAAATGTCTTCATAAAGATAAAGTTGATAAAGGTAAGGAATTTGCAAAATGGAATAGAAAACAAAGTGTAAGTAAGAAGAGCTACTATACGCATGAAGATAGCAATGGTTTATCAAATAGTGATGAAGATGAAAATAGTAATGACTATAGACTTCTGATGGCTTTTGAAGATGATAATTTCTTAGATGATTTAGATGAAGATGACCTTTATGAAGAAATCTCTAAACTTAAAATATGTTTAGAAGAAAAGAATATTATTATAGATACTTTGACATTCCAACTTGCTGAAAGAGAAAAACACAATGAAAAACTAGAATGTGAAATTATGGGTCTAAGAAAGGATGCTGAGAGAAAAAAAGGTTGTCAATCTTAGATTTACTAAAGGATTAGAAACCTTCAATAAAATCATCAAGTACAACATTCTCCTCTGATATATCTAGGTCTTGGATATACTGAAGAAGCATCTCAAGCACAGAAATCGTCAACCTCCACTAAAAGCTATCTTGATGCAACAAAGAGCAGTGAACAGTTTGACAAGAAAATGCATAAAGCAAATCACCAAGTAAATCGGGTCCAATATACTTCAAGGATGAACAAAAGCTACAACCAACCTCAGGTAAATCATACTCAATTTGCTTCAAGAATGAATAGCAATAGAAACTACAATCAGCAGGTCAGTAGATTCGATAATCGCAGGAACTTCTTTAATGGCCAATGTTTTTCATGTCATAACTTTGGACACAAAGCTTCTCAATGTGTTGCTTACAAAACTATCATGACTAGAGAAGCACGAAATCAAAGGAATGTGACAGGGATCATAAAAAATACCTACAATAACTTTTCTCTTCTTGAAAATGAAATAAAATGCTTTATCTGTAACAACTTCGGTCATGAAGAATCTGAATGCAGGAGTAAATTTCAGCAAACATCTCAAACTTCATTAAGTCACAAAATATGGAGAAATAAAGAACTACAAACAAAAAGATGTGGTATAACATTATATGCTGAAGGACAATAAAATTGGTGCTACATCGACAGTGGATGCTCAAAACACATGACAGGTGACAAAGAAAAACTTCATTCATATAATGCCTTAGAAAAGGAAAAGAATGTATCATTTGGAAAAGACACTCCTGCTGTCATAAAAGGTAAAGGCTCTATTCTCTTAAAAGGAAAATTTAAAGCTGGGAATGTTACGTATGTTGATGGTCTAAAGCATAACTTGTTGAGTGTGAGTCAAATGTGTGATCAAGGAAATGAAGTAGTATTTTGATCAGATGGATGTGTTGTTCATGAGGTTGATACAAGAGAAACAGTGATCAAAGGTATAAGAAGTCCAAAAAACTTATACATACTCAAGGGAGGACAACAACAGTGCTATCTAACCAAAAATGATGAACACTATCTATGGCACAGAAGATTGGGGCATCTAAGTGTCAAGCTATAAAAAGGGTCTCTTTCACCTCTAATTACCTCACATTAATATGTCAATCCGAGAACGTTTTGTTATTTCAAAGAGTGTCTCAGTATGAGGCTATCATTTGCCAGAGTAATGGTAGTAGTACAGTGTTGAAAAATACAAGAGTAAATAGATGCTTGTTTATGGCTAACTACTTCAAAAGATTAAACCAAACCTTCAGAAAACTAAGCAATTTATTAGTCAAGGGTTTAGTAGCAATAACTCATCCCTTTGTAAACTGATCAAAAAGGAAATGAGAGAACAGATTGTGGATCTAGGAGCCGGATAGTAGATGTCAATGCTCACTATAGCCTGAGATCGTTCTTCACACCAAAATAACAAATGACAGGAAATGAAACACTAGATAAGAAATGGAACGGAAATTAAGAAATAGAACAACAAACCTGAGATGGAACAGCAGTTAAGAAATTTTAACGACAACTAATTCTAACAAGCAGTAACACCTTAGTCTATAAGATCAAATGCACTAATCGTAATCTACAGGAATCAAACGACAATCCTTCACTCTTAAGGGTGGATTGAACAACACACCAAAATGGAACAACACTGATTAATGATGAATTATAGAATAGCTCTTGAAGACCATATATACACACGGCACACCTTAATAGTAATCTGATCCAGTTATCAATCTCAGTTAGAAAGAGTACGACTGCATTTCAAAATAGAACTACATTGTTTATAGATCCAACAATTGCAAAGAACATAACTCCTAAGATGAATTCTGTAATGTCAATGAACAAGTGCACAACGCAAAGGCTTTGTAATTAAACAACAATGGTATTCTATAAAGACTACCAGTATTATATCAACACTTAAAAGAACAGTGATACGATGCAGAGTCAATACAATAGTTCTATCTTTAGAAACCTTAATAAATTAAACATAACAGAGCATGTGATGTAAACTTACAAAACACATCAGATTACCAAATAACGTCGATAAGAAAACCACGCATAAACCAAACATAATAGTATAGGAGCAAGTGTCCTCGAGGGCCAGGCCCTTAGCCTCCAGGGGTACACCGCTTGAAGTTATTCCAGGCTTAGAGATGAAATAGCAACCAAGTTTGTATTAATGCATAAAGCGGAATTACAATAGATCAATTCTTGACGAGACTCGATGATCAAAGTTTTGATATTAAAGGAAATTACATAAAACATAACAGATTATAACTCCCCTCGAGCTAACCGTGTTGCCCCTTTTATAATGGTGAAGGCAGAGATATCTAAGTGCATAAATAGCTAAAGCAGCGATCCCTCAGGATCAAGCATCCTGAGGGATTCGCCGAACCGTTAGTCTTCAGTTATCTCTTTTCTTTCCTGCACCGAGCTGATATCTCCACTTCCTTTCCGGGGCTGATTCGCTTTGATTTGATTTTCCTTGTTTGCATACGGTTCCCCGTCAAAGGGACATCGGTTAACCCGTCCTTGTCCTTTCCTTTGGAACAATAGTTTCTCATTTTTCCTTCTTTCTGCATAAGGACATGACAATTGTTAGTGTTTTCGTCTTGAATAGTAATCTCACATGTTTTATTACAATTCCTTATCGTTTTCCTAGTTCATGATGCAAAAGGTTTGTAAGTTCTAATGAAAAGATGCTGAAATAACTACCAAAAACATAGCTCCTTTAGTATGCCACACACCCCCCTGCTTACCCTTTTTCACGCCCTCATGAAAACATTGTAGTTGACATGTAAGGCAGTGAGTGAGTAGGCTGGATATGGAATCTCATGTGAAGGCCTATAGCCATGATGCATAACTAGGTGTTCAAAGAAATGGTCTGTCTGACCCTCAAGCATCTCATACAGGGGTTGATATCAGGGTGCAGGGTGCCAAATAATTGGACTCTAGAACCTATATCCTAACCAGGATGGCCCTGCCCTCAAAATGACTTGGCCATAGAGGTGCAAGTGGTTGGTGGCTAATTTAAAATTTTCATACTTAAATGGTTCCCTGAGCTGGATATTCGAACTAGAGATCTAATACCAAAATTTATCCACATCAATTGCAAGGTCTTTGATAGAGAAAAAGTATTATATTCCCTGTCAAATGATTGCCTCATGAATGGGTCCTAATGCTTCAATTACACCTGGAGTCTTCATGAGGTTTCTATGTTTTCTCCACAACTGTACTGGATTCCTAGGCTCAGCTCTTATCCACAAATCTAATCTGTTTTCTTGTCTTTCGAAAGCATTATAGGCTTTAAGCCATTTAATTTGATTAACCCCAAATGAAATAAATGCCTGTAATTGAATATCCCCAACAAAAGGGCCAGGGTTTAGCTCGGTCTCCTGGTCTAATACAAGGTTATGTAAATAAAACTCACACAGTAGTCTCTGAATTTTTACCCCGTAGTGCTTACAACAGTTTATAAAATCATCGATGGTGTTAATTTGTATGGGAGCACCTGTTTTAACAATGTTTATTTTCAATTGCAAATATCGTTTGATTAAAAACAAGGCATAATTCTAGCAGGGGCTCTACATGCTAGGACGTCATTGTATAAAGAACATAATGTATCCATTTGCTTGATAACTATATCTAACCTATGACTTACCTTCGCGACTTTTTCTTCTTCCCTTCACCACCCTTCAAAGGCCTAGCTTTCAAATAGATTGACGTTCCTAAGCTGCTGCTGTAGCTCTTCATACTTTTCTCGAGGGACCGTCTGCTCTATAAGCTTTTCTGCTGCTTGTTGAGATTGCTTCAAACCCTTTCGTAGGGTTACCATTTCCGGATCTCTTTTCCATGCGGCAGTGGAGGCCGAGAGTTTTACCTAAATTTTCCTATTGCGTTGTTTTGCGTTCATGATGCTTATCACTCCTGAAGGTGGTGTCTCTGTCTGAATTTCCTTATCGCGGGTCAACATATCATCCATTTCTATCTTAACGTGGATATCAGTCCATTGTTGTTCCTTTTTAATTTGAACAACAATTTGCTCCTCAACATCATTTGGAATAGCAGCCTACTTTTCGACAGGGTTTTGAACAGTAGGATGAACTCTGGTCCTCCGACCCTTTGTCTTGAGGGATTTTGATCTAATTTCGGAGCTAAACTATTACATTCAGTAGTCTCTGTTGTTCTTTTCACAATTCCTTAATTTCCTCAATTTCCTTAGAAGGAACAGCAGGTTGTTCAATGTAGCCTGGACTGTGACTAATTCCCTGATTTTCTCTCTGGGGTGCTTCTTTATTGCTCTGCTCTGGTTGCTCCGGGGAAAGAACCCTAACTAATTCTGTTATTTCTTGGGTGAATTCCTTTTCTACCCCCCTTTCCTCTGGAATTTCTTCTGGTGTCATCTGGCTAGGAATGGATTGTTCTTGTTCTGCATCTCCTATCATATTTTCATCATGAACAGGTAGATTCTCTTCTTCTACCTCCTCTGCATGTGATTATTTAGGTGCATCTCCCTCCTGAGGTTTCTCTTCGGCATGGAGATCTAATGGACTGGAAGGTTGGCCATATTCGCCCATATTGGCCAAAACTTTGGCCAGTTCATCTTCTCTCAATGGGCCTTGCAATGGGCTACCTTCCTGCTGTTCTGTTTCCTCCTCCTGCTCAGATTGCTCAGTTTCTTCTTCGATTTCTCCTTCCTTTTTTTCCTACATTCCTTTCTCATTGTCTTCCCCTTCTAATCGTGGGGGTTGCTCATCTTCTATCTCTATCATTTGGCTAGTGTTTCCTTGGGGCTTCTCCAGCCTCCCCCATAGTTGTGCTAGCCGGACCGATTTCCTTGGGTTTTTTGGACGCTCAGGTGTACTAGTGGCATGTTTACGTTTTGGGGATGGTATGGTCAATCCTCCAACTATCATGGCAATTAGCTCTTCCCAGCTGCTCTACTACTAGGTAAGGTTATAGTTGATTATTAACCGAATCAACCCATGATGACTAACAATTGACTCTACATGTTGTGCCTTTTTTATGCTCCGTGCAACGTCATGAAGTAATGAATTCAAAAATTCAGGTAAATTTACAGAACATTTTTGCTTTAATACAGCTAAGAGTTTAGGATGTTGTGGTCTTACCATGTCTTTTCTGCCTTCGCAGGTGATGTAGCTTTGAATGGTCTTCACCAATTCCGCCCACGGCTCTCCTAATGCTGCTGGCAGAACCCCCTTTCCTCTAATTCTCAGGCTCTGCCCTTCCTCCTGGAAGATTTCTATGACCTTCTGCAATCTCTCTTTCTTTAACATCCATACGGGTTAAGCGGTTGGCAGTCCCGATACTTCTGCGATTATGTCATCGGTGACTGCTATGTGTCTCCCTCTCACTGTGGAGTGATCCTCTTGTAAGTTCTGCAAGAATTCAATTGCTATAGTCTCGTTGGACTCATGCAAGCGATTGAGATAAGCTAGCCACCTTGCTCTTGCCAGGATTTCCCGGGTAGCAACAGATACTGTTAACACTTCTGGTTCTCTCCGAATCGATCTTCCTCCCATGTTTATGGTTTCACTGTAAAATCTAAATGGAATGACAGCTATTCACACTATTGAAACACAGAGAGGCTGCCAGACGCAAGACTCACTCAAAATCTAATGCTGCAGAGTATACAATGGAAATGGCTTATGAACAACAAGTCATGCAAAAAATAAAAAATAGTATACCGTTGAGCCATGTTATTCCCAAGTACACAGCTTCCCGAATAGTGATCTGACACGTAATCCAGGGAATGATGAGGTTAACCTCCCCCCCCACAATGTGATAGGTCATCCCGCCCGTCAAATAAAGGAGCGGCGTGTCGTTCTGAAACAGAGTCCTTAAGGAACATCGTATGGCAATATGCCATGTTTACAAAAGTAGCAAATTACTGAAATCGAGGCGTAGAGTTGGGTCACTTAATACGTAAGAGACTACCGTGATATGATGCAAGGCTGGGGGGATAGGGCATCTGCCGTGGATACAGAGTCTCATGCGGTCATTGTCAATTGTTTTGTCATGATTGGTGATAATAGATGTACATGTGTTCTATGGTTCAGGAAATAATATATGATTGATTACTAAGGCATAAGAAACAGAAGGGTGCTAATAACTACCTATTGGTGTAAATAATGTGACTTCAATAACATTAACAGTGCTCTGCTGCCGACAAGTGTTCACAACCTTGGCAGAGTAGTTTATTTCACCCATGGAACCATGATCCTTTGTGTATGCTTAGGAAATGTTGTGTGATGTCAAAATGTGGGCCATTATGCTGGCTTGGTGACCAGTTAGCCATAATGCCATTCACGAGGAAGGAGCGAAAGGTGGGTAGGTTGGCTTGTCATGAGACCTCCTGTTCTAAGGGTTCTTTATTTGATATACCTTTTAGACCATATCCTGGGTGTGGTGGACATAGTGGGAATGGCACTTCGCTTTCATCCTCATGATCATGGTAGGTTGGCTCTTGATAAGACCCCCTATCCTGCATTTGACAACTTATAAGTCATTAAGACATCATTGTTTTCTCTTTTTTCTTTCTTTTTCATAAGGTACTTTCCCTATTTATACACAAAGGGTGGTTCAACACTCTTTAAGAGTAGGAATGGTGGAAGAAGTCTTAAATCTCAATAGGAAGATATAAACCCTTTGCTCTTATTCCTGAATAATAATCAAAGAGAATTAAAAGGGACCAACATGATAAAGATAACCAATCAAAGCAAAATTAGTAGAACAATGACAGCAAAAGATAATGAATAAGCGTGCCCTTCCTTCTGTCCTCCTACCAATTCAGAGCAATTTCTTATAAAAATAGCAATTTTATGATTCACTAATTTCAGTATGTTGTGATTTTGTATCCATTGCATAAGTGCATAGCTGTATTCTAAAAGACTTGAAAGAACAGGAACAGTGAGCATCCTTAACTTAGAACAGCAAGGGGAACAAACTGTTTCAAAAAGGGAGAGAAAAAGAATGCAAGTGGTGTTCCTTTTGGAAAAAGGAACAACAAAAGATTAAAAATGTTGTTCCTTTGGAAAATGAACAACAGAAAACACAAATGTCATTCCTTTGAAAAAGGAACAGCAAAAATCGAAAACGATGTTCCTTTGGAAAAGGAACAGCAAAACACACAAATGCCATTCCTTTGGAAAAGGAATAGCAGAAATTGAAAATGTTGTTCCTTTGGAAAAGGAACAGCAGAACACAAAAATGTCGTTCCTTTGGAAAAGGAACAACAGAAATCGAAAATGTTGTTCCTTTGAAAAAGGAACAACAAAGCACACAAATGTCGTTCCTTTGAAAAAGGAACATCAAAAATTGAAAATGTTGTTCCTTTGGAAAAGGAAAAACAAAACACACAAATATCGTTCCTTTGAAAAAGGAACAGCAAAAACCGAAAATGTTGTTCCTTTGGAAAAGGAACAACAAAACGCAAAAATGTCGTTCTTTTGGAAAAGGAACAACAAAAATCGAAAATGTTGTTCCTTTGGAAAAGGAATAGAAAAACACACAAATGCCGTTCCTTTAGAAAAAGGAACAACAAAAATCGAAAATGATGTTCTTTTGGAAAGGGAACAACAAAACACACAAATGCCATTCCTTTGAAAAAGGAACAGCAAAAATCAAAAATGTTGTTTCTTTGGAAAAGGAACAGCAGAAAGCAAAAATAAAGAAAAAGAACAAAATTAAAGCAAAATGACGATTGATCCAAAGGGTGTTGTTCTTTTGAAAAAGAAACAGGAGGAAGAAAATGTTGTCCTTTTGAGAAAATGAACAACAAAAATGGTAACGGCAAAGTGTTGATTCAAAAATATGTACAAAAATGATTCAACAAAAGAAAAGAAATTATGTACAAAGTGTGAAAATAAATAAATTTCTTAATGAATTACATGTGAGGAAGACTTCTCTCTCTCTCCCAAAATTTCCATATCAAAGTCTCGACGTAGCTGGCAGCAGAAGGACTCCCAAGTGAGTGGTTTGCGATAAAGACGAACTCGGTGGCCATTTGCCTTGAAGGCATATCTAGAACTGTCAATAGTGATTAGAGTAAGGGTACCATTGTCATGTACTTTTTGGATTTCGTATGGGCCCAACCAATGAGTCTGGAGTTTCCCGGGGAAGTCCTGAAACCTGGAATCGTACAAAAGTGCCGAGTATCCTTCATGGAAGACTTTATTTTTAATGAGAGCATCATGTCATTTAGCTTACTACTGTTGGATCAGTGCAGTGTTTTGAAGTGTAGAGAGCCTAATTTTGTCCAGCTCATTGATCTGTTGTAATCGATTAATCTGTGCCTTGGTTAGATCTAAGCGAACTTCCTGTGCTATTTGCAATGTTTGGATTTCGAATTCTATGGGGAAAATGGGTTGTTTTCCAAACACTAATTGATACGGTGAGTAACCAGTGGTACTTCTCCATGTTGTTCTATAAGCCGAAAGTGCTTCGGATAATCTAGTATCCCAATCACGTCTATCTGATGCAATGGTTTTCGTTAGGATTGCTTCTATTATTTTATTGCCGCTTTCTACCTGCCCATTTTCCTGTGGGTGGTATGGAGTAGTGATTTTATGTTGGACATGATAGTTGTTGAGTGTTGCAGTTATTTTGTTCCCACCAAACTGTGGTCCATCGTTTGTAATTATTTCTCTCGGAAGGCCATAACACACAAATATATGAAACAGGAACTGTATGCAGAATCCTCTATATCTCTTGGCAATGCCTCTGCTTCAACCCACTTGGTGACATATTATGTTGCCACCAAAATATATGTTTTTTGGTTTGATGATGGGTTAATTGGTCTAATGAAATCAAGGGCCCATTTCTCGAATGGTTCGATGACTAGCTATGGTTTCAAAGGAATCTCATTAGACTGACTAGGGCATCCTGCTCTCTGGCAACTGTCACAAGCTTGGACAAATTTCTTTGCATCTTTGAAAATCGTGAGCCAATAATACCCTTTTTGCAGCACCTTATGTCCAGTTGTATGATCGGTGAAATGTCTGCCACATGGTTCGTCATGGAAGGATTTTAAAATGTCAAAGATTTCATCTTCTCGAACGCATCTCCTGATATGCATGTCTGCCCCTGTGTGGAACAAATAACCCCCAATCCAAGAAAATTGAGAACTCTGTTGAACAATCTGTTTCCGCTCATTAAGGGTTAGATGCTTTGGTAATTTACCTACTACTAGGTAATTGGCAACATTAGCATACGAGGGTGTTTGAACAGCCACAACAAACAAATGCTCATCCAAAAATTGATCTTCAACTGCTACTGCATCGATTGGCTTTAGCATTCTTGAGAGAAAATCGACAACAAGATTTTCTTTTCTAGGTTGGTCCTTGATTGTAATATCACATTCCTGCAATAAAATCATCCATCTAGTTATTCTACCATTTGTGATAGGCTTGTTTGCTAAATATATAAGATAACAGGATATCCAGTAATGTAATGTCTAAACTTCTTGACAACATGTATTATAGCTAGAAATTCTTTTTAAGTAACAGTGTAGTTTAATTCAGCAGGGAATAAATTTTTGTTGATGTAATAAATTGCATATGGTTTCTTATCCTCTTCCTGCCCAAGGACTTTCCAATGGTTGTATCTGAGGCATCAGATGATATCTAAAATGGAAAATCCCAATTTGGTCCTCGAAGGACTGGGGCTGTGGACACAAGCTTCTTCAGATCCTTGAAAGCATGTTCACATTTTGTTTTCCAAAGAAAATCAACGTTACCAGTTAGTGCATACAAAGGTGCAGCAATATGCAAATAATGTTCTATAAACCTCCTATAATAACCAGAAAATCCAAGAAAATTGTGTACCTCTGTTTGAGTGGTAAGAGTGGGAATATGCAAAATTATTTGGATTGTGGCTGGGTCTACCTAAATGCCAGTTGCTGAAATGTAGTGTCCTAGGATAAGTCCTTCAGTCATCATCATATAGCATTTTTCATGGCTTAAACAAAGGCTGGTAGCAATGCAGTGTTGTAGGACTTTTTCTAGTGTATCCAATGCTGGA
This sequence comes from Pinus taeda, assembly GCA_000404065.3. Taxonomy (NCBI): domain Eukaryota; kingdom Viridiplantae; phylum Streptophyta; class Pinopsida; order Pinales; family Pinaceae; genus Pinus; species Pinus taeda. The sequence goes on along the minus strand of APFE031280287.1, from coordinate 6,410 downwards.
TCGAAATCATCTCTATATGGTGTAAGGTCATCCATGTATACTTCAAGTCCTTCATTTATTAAGTTTGCAAAAATGCTGAGGATAGCCCTTTGGAATGTGGTAGGAGTATTGCATAAGCCAAAAGGTAGAACTCGGTAGGCAAATGTTCCCCAAGGATAAGTAAAAGTAGTTTTGTCTTGGTCTTCAGGGGCAATCTGAATCTGATTGTATCTACTGAAGCCATCCAGGTTAGAAAAGAATTTCTTTCCTGCCAAAGTGTCTAATACTTGGTCGATGAATGGGAGAGGGAAGTGGTATTTTTTTTTGCTTTATTTAGCTCTCTGTAGTCCACACAGATTCTCCATTTCCCATTATTTTTTGGCACCACCACAAGCGGAGAGACCCATTACTATCGGAGATAGGATAGATGAAATTGACATCTAAAAGTTTTTGAAGTTCAACTTTTACCACATCTTTTAGATGAGGATTTAGTCTCCTCTGAGACTGATGAACAGGTCTCGCATATTTTTCTATATAAATGTGGTGTGTACATAACTGGGGGTCAAATCCTTTCATATCAGGGTAGTCCCATGCAAATGCTTCTTTATATTTCCTTAACAAATGGATGAGCTTAATTTCTTGTTTGGATGTGAGGTTGGCACTAATGTTTAAGGTTTTTCCAGGTTCAATTTCCACAATTTTACTATTTGCAACAGAGGTAACAGGTATTGTATGATCATGTGTATATTTAAGAGGATCTTCTTCTAATTCACTATAAAATGCTGCTTGTATCATGTGACATTGTGTGCGGGATGTGAGTTTAGTTTGACTAATAAAATTATTAATGGCATCATCTTCTGTTTGGTCTTTGAAATCAAGTGCCTCTTGTATAGTTAATGGAGATCTAATGTTAT